>ML783907.1:491418-504044 GCA_009831015.1 Picea engelmannii | reverse complement strand
TGGGAAGCTAGCAAAATGAGGGGAAGAAGTATGTGGTTGATTCCGAACATGATGAAAGACTACCGGGACTCCCATCCCTAAAGGGTGATGAAGAACAACATGAGTGTCAAAAAGTGCCAAAAGGTGCTATGAATGGGACAACTTATGTGGGTAAGAAAGCTACCGGGTAACAGTACCGTATATGCAAACGAAGGTGTGAGTACTGCAGAGATGGGAAGGATGATCCTAAAGGAAAATATCAGAGGGTGTGACTGGAAATGGAAATGAAATACAACAGGGGAGACTACATGCCAGTGCTAAATATATATACCTGAAGGGATGATGTCGGTGACCGATGAGCAAGTACCTACGCACAGAACAACCAAATACCCAAAGTGAACTATATCTGAAGAGAATCAAAGATATGAGCATGTATTTGACAAATGTGACTATGCGCATGCGTACTTGACCATGATATGGAAAAAGGGGCGCCCCGGGGGCCTAGGACGAAAAGTGACCCAAGGACAACCGTGATGTAGGTGGCAGGATGTTGATCCCATGGCTGAAGACGGTTTAAAAAAATGGACACCTTGGGCTCCCGGAATGTTGAGTGGAAGTTTGGAAAAATGCCTATATATAGTTGTAGGGCCCACATTGCCACCTCATTTGTACCTGCTACTACAGTGATTGGATGAGCAGATTGTAGAGGAGATTTGGAGTTTTAGGGAGCACGAGGTATCTGATCGACGGTGTGCGAGTATCAGGTTAGTGGTTTGATCATCCTGCATAGAAATAGGTTTCCATTTTTTGGGAAGGGTAGGTACGGGGGGCCGTACAAGGGGTTTAAAGGGATTTTTCATAGGATGTGGGCCAGCATGCGTGGGTGATTGAGTGGAAGGCGCGCATACGTGCGCACCTGTCCACAGAATTGACACGGATGGGTGAGAGGGAGTGGGAATTTAAGGTGCGCCCTAGAGGCGCGCCTGTGAGGTGGACAGTCGCGCATTCGTGCGCGCCTGTGAGGTGGACAGTCGTGCTCTTGAGCGCGGCTGTAATTTTGGACAGACGCACTCAAGAGCGTGCCTGTGTAATGAACAGGCGTGCTTACGAGTGCGCCTGTTGAATGAACAAGCGCGCATATATGCGCGCCTGTGTAGTGAACAGGCGCGCATATGTGCGCGCCTATGGGTGAAAAAACAACGCCTTTGAGGCAAGTTTTTAAGGGTAAAAAATGAGTCTTTTTGATGTATTGGATGGTTGCATAAGATGATATAGGACTCTGTGTTGTGTGCAGGTGGCTAGCAGTGACTATGGATGTTCGATGATGTGAGCGAGACTAGTCGCAGTTACGAGACGCGGTGGCCAATGCAGGGCCTGAGGTGCGAGCGACTTTAGCAACCTGTGGGTTGCTAAAGTTCTTTGAGTGCCCGTTGATATGGGCACAGGAGTACTTACTCTAGTTCCTACTCCGGATGTGGAGTCCGGATCTTCACTGCTTCCTCGTGCGAGGAGAGCAGATCCCCTTCACTGCGGTGGAGGATATCTATTTTTTGACTGGGCTCCCCTTCCGGGGAACGCATCTGCCGGCAGAGCCTGTGCTGCCGAGAGACACAGCCCTAGTGACGGTAGCTGAGCGTATTTGCTCAGGAAAGAACTACATGTCTGGGACTGTAGTGAGTGTCAGTGGTATAGATTTGTTGGCGCATCGTTGCATAGCGGCGATGATTGTGCGTGTCTATGGGTCACTGGCGACCCAACAGATTAGTGGTGGCCAGCTGCTGTTGCTGGAGAGGGTGGTGGTGGGCCGTGAGTGGTTCGCCTGGGGGCTTACGCTGCACGTGCGAATGATTGCGCAGCTGGACCATTGTCAGTCCACAGGTACAGGAGAGTTCACGTTTGGTTCTATCCTGGTTGCCTGGTTCTTGGAGAGGGTGCCGATGCTGCGCCCGAGGGTTCTACTAGAGGTGCCAGGGGCACGAGAGCCCCGCTTGAGGCGGTGGTCTGCAGTTTTGGTTCACCACGGTGGTGGTGAAGGTGGGAATTATTTTACGGCGCAGGCGACGCAGATATGGAAACAGATGTCGCAGGTCATACTTCGGTACCCCTATGCGGGGGTGGACTTTCGGGATGATCCGGACATGGTGTTGCCTCCTGGGGAGGTTTTTGACCATCGAGGTATGTTGAGTATTGTGTATGTTTTGATTTATGTTGTCTTTTGATATACCAGTTCATATGTGATATAGACGCTGATACGATCATTTGTTTGTTGTTTTGTGCATGTGCAGATGTGGCACCTCGTGGGTGCGAGGTGGAGTTGCAGAGAGCGTCGGTTTAGCGAGAGCCGGAGAGACTACCTCGTGGAGAGAGGCGTCGGTGGGATGAGGCCTCAGGGAGGCCAGCAGAGCCCGAGAGACCGACGAGGAGGCACTGGTTCGACGATCCTGGTGTAGGGCCATCACATGCTCCTCCGGCGACAGCCGGAGTAGATTTTTATGATATACGCCGTCGTCTTGAGACGGTGTTATAGGACGTGCCTGAAGGCATGTGGATCCGCATCCAGGACGAGGGGTTCCTGGAGCAGTGCATAGGGTTACCGCCACCATGGCGGGGTATAGTGCGATGAGCAGCTGTGCTCGCCGTGATGACTAGTGGACGCCTGCCGCCGGGGCAGGAGGGTCCTGCAGGTGTTCCACCACCACCGCTTGGGGAAGGTGGGGGTGGTCCACCACCTCCTCCTGAGGGAGGAGCAGCTGGGGGTGCGATAGAGGCACCCTAATGGATGTATATTTTATACCTTTTTGATTGTATATAGGCTGGTGAGATGATTTTGTACCGAGGTGTGGCACTGGCCTGCAGTCATATGTATTTTTTGTATGTAAACATTCAGATGGCCGGAGAGGCTTTGATATATATATATATGAGTATACACCTTTTTGAGATCCTGATGTTGTTTACATATGTTCTTTGTTGTTGATGATGATGTTGTTGATTCTATCTATATGTTGTGACAGGATGTATGAGATGTCTATGTATGTGTAGTTTGATGTGATATATGTCAATCTAACACCATGTTAGCTATTTCATATGTTGTTTGATTCAATTGTCTTGGAATATGTGTAAATGTAATGGAATCAAAATGTCGAGATAATAATCTAACCTGCAGGTATTTGCGAAAAAGGCACGGATCGCGTACACGGTATACATTGTTGAGCTGGAGAACGACTAGTTGAGAGTTGAGGAAGACGCTAAAGTGGCGAATATGATGATGCTGGGCGTCGGCCAGGAGCCCAATGACCGCAGTGTATTTGGCTTGGTTGTTGGTTGCTGGTCCCAAACATATGCCGTTTGAATGTAGCATTTCATGTGAGGGGGTATAGAGAGCCCAAGCAGCTGAAGCGAGATTTTGCGTCCAACGGCTGGCGTCGTCGGCGTAACCGATGTGGTAATCTAGTGGAGGAAGCATCTGTCAATAGCACAACAGATATTTTAGACGAGAGGGTAGAAGAAAAAAGATTAAAAACACTACAAAAAGAAATAACCTAAGTAGTATGACTACTTCTAAGCATAAAATTTCTTGAGGTATAACCCATTGACGGGTTCCTTGAGTGAGAGGCCTTCGGGGGAGGCCAGGATGTATGTGCCTTTGGTGAGGCAATGTTGGATGATGTAAGGGTCATGCCAAAGTGATTCAAATTTTCGATGACCAAAGGTATCATGGGCGATATCATAGGCCAAGATGAGGTCGCCTTCGCGGAATGATCAAAGGTTGACATGGCGATAAAAAGTAGCTTTGGATCATTTTTTAGATGCCTCGTTGTTCTGTAATGAAGATCGACGATCTTCATCCAGCGACTCCAAGTTCAGCAAGCGCTGCTCCATTGGAGCAGTGTCAGGTAATAGCTCAATTGCGGTGCGTAGGGTGGGAATTTTGCACTCGATGGGAAGAGTTTCCTCGACCCCATGGACTAAATGAAATGGCGTGAAACCTGTAGCGGTCTTTACTACCATTCGATAAGCCCATAGCGCGGAAAATAACATATGATGCCAATTGTTTTTATGTTTATTAACCGTGCACTGTAACATGGTCTTGAGGACTTTGTTCACTGCCTCGACCTATCCGTTTGACTGAGGGTAATATGGTGAGGCGAACTCGTGAGAGAAGCCTAACCGATAAGAGAGTTCGACGAAGATCTCATTCTCAAAGTGTTTCCCATGGTCGGAAACGAGTTGGAGTGGTACGCCAAAACGGGATATGACGTGGTTAAAGAAGAAGCACGCTGCAGTGTCAGCGGTGTTGTTGAAAGTGGGCATTGCTTCGGCCCATTTGGTGAAGTAATCGATGGTGACAACAATGTATTTGTGACCATTGCTGGAGGGGGGATTACAAGTCATAAATTCGATGCCCCATTTACAAAAAGGGCCTACAGTAATGACAGGGTGAAGAAGAGTGGGGGGAGCTCGGGCTTTGCTAGCATAGAGCTGACATTGCTCACATCATTTCATGGCGTGAATGCAATCATGAAACAAGGTGGGCCAAAAGTAACCGGCCCAGATAATCTTCTGAGCCATGGAGATACCTAAAAGATGGCCCCCACATGCGCCGCTGTGGTAGTCGTTTAAGACTTTGTCGGCCTCGTCAATAGTCAGGCAACGACGAAGAATGGTGTCGACGCCCTGCCGATATAGGATGTCTCCGATGAGAAGATAGTGGGGGGCCTGATGGCGAATACGCCGACGATCATCTCATGTTAGATGGTTACCAAACTTTTGAGTTCGTAGGTATATGAGAAGGTCGCCATACCAAGGATCATCGGAAGCGATGTAAAAGAGATGTTCGTCAGGAAAGTCGGTGTTGACGGGGGCACTGGTGATGTCAGAGGGAAGGGTCGTGACAAGTTCGGCGAGAACGAGGGCCTTCTTACTCTTAGGTGTTGAGAATTAGAGGTCATATTCCTGGAGGATAACGATCCATCGAGCAAATTTTCCGTTAACTTGTCAACGACTGAGAAAATATTACATAGGGTTGGAATCTGTGACGACCTTCGTGGTGCGAAGCAGAATGTAATGGCGCAGTTTCTGGACTGCGAGGACAACTGCAAGAGAAAGTTTCTCTTCGTGTTTGTACTTCAAGGGGGGTCCTAAGAGGTTATTACTAATGTAGTAAATGACATGTTCACGATTGTCATCTCCGAGCTAGACGAGGACGCCGACTACTGATACAGCTGATGCTGATACGTAGAGGATGTAGTCGCGATTGTAGTCAGGTGCACTAATCAAAGGTGCATTTGAAAGTGCTATTTTGAGATCGTCAAACGACTGTTGGGCATAATCATCCCAGTGAAAGGGGATGTCGTGACGTAGTAAGTGAAGGAAACCATGTGCGCGTATGGCGTAATCAGGAACAAAGCGTCTGAGGAAGTTAGCTTTTCTCTGCAGACTCTGCAGTTGTCGTAAATTCCGAGGAGGTGGAATTTCGGTGATAGCTTTGAATTTGAGGGGGTCCACGGTAATACCGCTTTGGGAAATGATAAAACCGAGGAGTCGCCCGACGGTGACGTAAAACAAAAACTTGAGAGGGTTCAAGAGGATGTTGTACTGGTGGCACCGTTGAAAGATGATTCGTAAATCATCGAGATGTTGGGTTCGTTTCTTGGACCGAGCAGTGAGGTTGTCCAAGTAGGCGAGGATGATTTCAGCCAGATCATGAAATATGTATGTCATCACCCGCTGGAAGGTTACGCCAGCATTTTTTAAGCCGAACGACATGACACGGTATGCGAAAGTACCCCACGGGGTAATGAATGCGGTTTTATATTGATCGGCTGGGTGGATTTGAATTTGGTTATAGCCAGAGAATTTGTCCATAAAGGAGAGAGCCTCATGACCGGCGCAGTCGTCGATGATTTGATCGATGAACGGCATTGGAAAATTGTCTTTTGGACATGCGTTATTGAGATCGTGAAAGTCTGTGCAAACACAAATAGTGCCCTATTTTTTATCGACGGGTACAGGGTTGGAAACCCACGAAGTGTAAGTGATGGGGTAAATAAAACTGGCCGTACGTAATTTGTCAATTTCGGCTTTGATAGCCGTGGCCTTGGATGGGTGTAGTGGTCGTTGTTTTTGGCGAAGTGGTGTGATGTCAGGCTAGGTGTCAATGTGATGTTCGACAATGGAAGGTTCAAGACCAGGCATCTCCGTGTATGACCAGGTGAAAATATCCCTGTATTCCTGGAAGAGGGTTTTATATGCGGTGATTTCCTGAGGAGTGCAAGCATCTCCAATGATGATTTCTTCGACGATGCCATTTTTAATGGAAATGTCGATTTTGATGGTGGGGGAAATGTTGGCCATATTACCTTCTTCAAAAGCATCAGGGGCAGGAATGGGATTGTTGAACCAATCGATAGGCCCGGATGGGATAAAATCTTTGGTTTCGACCGCGTACACGGGGTTTTGATTAGGAGGCATGAGGGATTCCTATGGAAGGAAGAGTGCATGATGATGGAGTGCGTCCCAGGGAGAGTCTGGGCTGTATAGCTCTTCCAGTATTTCATTGTTGTTTTGGAAATGATGGGAATATAAGGGGTCACGATGAGTGATCTCAATGCTAGTGTGATTGCCCCCTGCTGGAGAAGCAAGGGGAGTGGTACAAACAGAGGGTGAGGGTTCACTCGACATGAACCATATGTTGAAGTACTGAGGAGTACCCATGGTGGTTGGATGGAGAGTCTCCGTAGGGGAATTAGCAGGAGAGTTGGGGGGATTGCGAGGTAAATCCTCAGAGATGTCATTAAAGAACCATGGAGGTGTTGGAAGTGCCTTGGGCTCGGGAGAAATGACATGAAGACTTGCTACTGACTAGGGAAGGTCAGTGGTCGTCTCTGCGGGTTGACGAAGCAGGGCCAATTGACGTGGCCTGTATGCAAGGATCATCGGACACTAGTATGTAAAGTGAGTCAATGAATCACAGAGAGAACAAGGGCATCTCATACGTTCATTGACTGTAGTGGTGACATAGCGAATGTTAGTGATATTTGAAGAGGACGTAGAAGGGTGTGGATTGTTCTGGAAGTTCTGGTGTACGACTGCTAATGTCTGCCAAAAGCATGGCAGTGCTGGGCAATGGTGAGTGTAATGGCCATATTCTGAACAAATAGCACACGCAAATTTAGTTCTCAACCCTTTACTACTGGAAGGCGTGGTGGTAGTAGTGGGACTAGCAGTAGTGACGGGTGTTGTGGGAGTTGGATTGGGAGGAATCAAATTTAGTAATTCAGGTAGGGACGGGCAATTGTTAGTTTGGTGGCCCTCTTTCTCACATAGTGCGCAAGGTGGTGGGATGCGTGGAGGAAGGGGAGCGGTGGGATCCTTCTTCTTCCTCCTGCCCCCAGCTGTGGCAGGGGGGGTAGGGAGTATGGGGGTAGTGGGGGTGAGGACAAGAATTGTCATGGGGAGGCCTTCCTGTGGGCGAGGGACCATCTCAGGTGGATGTAAATACCACACTGGGATTGCTAACACCATATTGGGTAGTGTGAGCGTTGCAGCTACCTGGAAAGCTTCTATACCGGGTGGAGGGTAAAATAAGGGAATTTGAGTGAGGGGTCAGAGAACTGTCTCCCAAATGGAATTAGGCCCCTGAGGGGATGTGGATTCGTGGATGGTTGAGGTCGACGAGTGCGCAGGAGGCTCTGGCTAGAGTGGTTCTGTGACTATTGAGACGTCAGGAATGACTGAAACCTCCTGCGGAGGAAGAGTATCCTCCGTGTGAGTTCCGTTAGATGAGACGACACATACTTGATTAGGGGGAAGGAGTGGTGGTGCTCCATGGTACGTCCCTAACAAGGATGGATCTTTAAAAATCCCAGGACCCATCTCGACGAGTGGGTATGCGTCTTTGTTGGTGTGGATGAGAGGAATAATGTTATCGAGGTTGGCAGATGGGTTCGGCTCATAATGTGAGACTTGGTTGATGGTTACAATCTTTCCGTTATGGGGGAACATGATTGTCCGAAAGACAGAAGATGCCACTGCCTTCATAGCATACATGTAGCTACGTCCGAACAAGATATTGTAATCGAGCAGAGCGTCGATAACTTCAATGTCAATCAGAATAGTTTTTCCCCCGAGTTCAACTGGGACATTTTGGAAGAGCCCTTCAGGAGATGATGGTCATCCGTCATAAGCTCGTAATGTGATGGCAGAAGGTATGAGTTCTGGGGAACCGAGTTTCTGCCATACTGTTTTGGACATGATGCATGTAGATGAACCCTCATCGATGATACACCGATGGAAGGTGATGTTCCGTATTTTTACTGGTATTTTAATAGCGACCAAGGCGGGAAGACCAGGTTCGCAGTTATCAAGGTCAAAGGTGATGAGTCGAGTATCATCCGGGTCGACTGCCCCCAAGGCGGAAAGTAAAGATTTTCGTTGTGTAGGACAAGTCTGGAGGACTTCCAAGACTGACATGGCAGCCGGGGATTGTGCTAAGTCATCTACCAAACTATAATTATGAGCGTCCCTAGCCTGTGGGTTGTGAACATTCCTGCGCAAGGGGATGCGAGGGATGCGTAATGGTGGTTCTACGGAAGAGCGAGGGATCACCAACGGGGGTCCCGTCAGTGTAGGGTTTGTCTCTGGAGAGGTAGGGGTAGGCTCAGCTGGTGTCTGATACTGACGATTGCATGTTTGCAGAAGAATTTCTTCCTCACTAGTGAGGATAATTGTACGCTCTACTGGATTGTTAGGGTGATGATATTGGCCCACCTGAGGTGGGGGATGCTGCGTGTCCTGTTGGGTGTTTATCACACCTTGATGTGGAATAGGATTTTGCAGTACGGTGGGAGGGGGTTGTTGCACATACTGTTGTGGTGCCTTCTAAGGGGAATTTTGTGCAGGGGTAGGGGGAAGACTACCCAAGTCTTTCAACCATTTGAAATCGGTGATCTGGGGGCAATGGTGAGTGTAATGTCCGAACTCGCCACAAAGAGCACAAGGGTGGATGGTTTTAACATTATTTTACCCTTGGCATTTGTTGTTATTGCCTCCTTGGGGGTTTTGGTTCCCTTGGTTCTGGTCGCCCCCAGGTGGTTGGTGCTGTGGGGGTTGATTCCCGCCTTGACCAGGATTGTTGTTATTCCTGTTCCGTCCTTTCTTCCTAGTATTGTTTGATGGATGAGTTGGGTTGGCTGTGTTCAACTGTTCAAAATTTTGGTACTGTTGAGCAGCAGAGGGTTGAACAAAATTTACCCCCGCATGAGGATGTGGGGGAGCCATGGGTTGTGGAGGACCAGGAAATGGAAAATATGGATTTTGTGGTGGTACCGATCCATAGGGTACATAGGAAGGCTGCGTGCTTTCACTATTACTATAAGATGATGTTGAGGGAGTACCACTGTTTGTGGGAATAGGTGGATGTATGGGAGGTGCCGGTGGCGGTCCACTGATGGGTGGAGGTATAGCAACAGGATATGGTTGTTGATAAGGGGGTGGGGGAAAATAAGGAGTGCCCCCATATACCGGCAGGTATTGAGGTGTTCCATACATCGGTGTGTGGTTGGGGTTGTGGACCATGGTGTGTGGTGGCACCTATTAGTCCGTCGGCTGAATGAGACATCCCAGGTTTGTCTTAGCCAAATGGTGTAGGTTTTGGAAGGTCAGGAAGTACTGTGTATAAGTACCCTGACTGTGCATAAATAAGGTCGTACTGTTGGGCCTTACTGATGGCTTCCTCTTCATATTGAGGGAAGGTGGAAGCAACGTCCTTTCCAAGGAGAGCGACAAGTGATCTAAGAAACCAGTCAAGGCACTGTTGCTTGGTGGTTTCTACTTTACACAAACTACGTCACCTACGCCACTCATGAATGTGGTCAGCGATGTGGGTGGATGAGGTCTGTTTGAAGTTAGACAGTAGTTCTAGACCATTGTCATGGTGAATTGGTAATTGAAAAAATGTCAAGAATGCTTTGGCCAAGGATTCAAAGGTCGTATGGGACCCTGATTTTTCTTTGACATACCATTTGGCTGATGGGTCAGTAAGTGTGCGTTGAAATAATCACAGTCTGACGGAATCATCCATAATGCTATTAGAAGAGCACCATAGATGAAAAGTCATGACGTGGTTGGCGGGGTCATCCCCTGCCTTTCCTTCAAACTTTGGTATGTCTGAAGGAAGTTTGGTTGGCATTCCAGGCCATGTGGCGTCATGCAATATAGGATCATTGGTGAGCTTGGTGAGATCTGGTATGTTGAGAGAGGCCAAATATGGCATATGTAGTGGTGTGGGAGGGTTAGCTCCAACCATAGTGTGTTGTGAACCTGACCCTTGATGGGGACTAGGTGGGTTGGTGCTCCCTCCTTGAGAGGAAGTGGGTCCTCCACTTCCGTGCAAAGGAGAGCGAGTGGATAGGTGACCTTGGGAAGTTGACCCAAGTAAGGTAGAACCAAGCAAAGTTGATCCTAATATAGTAGCACTCACAGGAGTGTGTGAAGGAGGTACTGATGAGTGGGTACGACCAGTTACTCCCCCTAAGATAGGTGGGATATTGAGCAAGCGTCGTGAACGATGGGGGTTCTGTGGTTCCCCTATGATGTCAGACTAGTTGTGTGAATGTGTGCAACAAGTGGTGAGAGAAATATAGAAACAAAGAGCCTTTGCGTTGAATGTTTTACACAATATATATATCCCAATCAAACAGTAATCAAATGTGCATCATACATAATATGAGAAAGAAGCATATATATGGGTAAGTGGGTTTTGTCCGCGTGGGGGAATCAAAAGAAAGAAAATGCTCGTGTCCTAGAAGACGTAACGTCCTTCCTCTCAAATAGCACTGGACCTTCCAATAGTACT
Organism: Picea engelmannii; assembly: GCA_009831015.1. Taxonomy (NCBI): domain Eukaryota; kingdom Viridiplantae; phylum Streptophyta; class Pinopsida; order Pinales; family Pinaceae; genus Picea; species Picea engelmannii. Next base: position 493,210 of record ML783907.1, on the reverse strand, counting down.
CGACAGTGGGGTCTGAAGTCACTGGAAGAGACACTAGTGAAGGATGAAATAACTGGTTATAATGAGGGGTAGAGGGGGCAATATCCCGAAAGAGCTGGTGATACTTCCCAATAGCCACACAAAATCCAATCAAGGTGCGATTGCAGCCCACAATCACCACCTGGAGAGATGTCCTGAAATTGGTCACTAGGTACCTCGGTCCAAGTGCGGCATTTAGATTTTCGGCCTAAGAAATGGGTCACGGGCTGGATCATGTCCAAGAGGTGGGTGCCTCAAGGGGGGACGCACAGAACAATCGGACCTCGGCCTTCGACCCTTCATGGGTATCTCCCTACCTTATGGTGATTGGAACACTGGACTTGGAGGATTTTGAAGTTCCCTATTTGTCAACTTCTATGTTTGAAAATGTGAGAACAGATAATGGGGAGTTATTTGGATGCCTATCCCCGAAATCCTACCTAGACTAAAAAACTTCTTTTGGCACCTCCTGTGGAGGAAAACTTAGTGAGTTTTTAGAAAGTTTTTAGATGAAGTTATTTTGTGAGGCTGGGGGTGAAAACCAACCTCGTTTTGATTAAAAGTGGGAGTGGATAGTCCTGTCAAGAAAAGATGGGGTGTTTTCGGAATCCCTTTGGAGGAAATGTACTTAGACCGCCACGTTTCGAGAAGAGGCTATGTGAGTGAAGAAGTGAATTTTGTGTGTGAGTGAAAGTGTACCAATTTTTAGTTATTTAGATGTCACCTTGCTGCATGTGGACTTCGCTTGGTCCTTACAAGAGTGTGATTACCTAATTAGCTAGATGTCATTGGTACAACCTTGCGGAATTTTAAAAGCCCTAGGAAACTGTTGTTGGGAAATTATACCCTACAGACTAACAAGCTAGGGCTTAAACTTGCATGCAGATCATGACCCTTAAGAACTTACTTTTAACCTTCTACCCCAAACCTAAAATCCTTTTTCACATGAAAACATGGGAAGAATCAACTAACCGTTTTATCAATGGTTGGTGTAGATCCTCCGTTGAGCTTTATCCCGTTGCTCCTGCTGCTCCTTCCAAAAAGTGATCCTGCAATCAAGACAAAACTACGCATGCATGCTATTGTTCTACTAGAGGATTAGAGATTAAACATAAATCAAATGAAACACATAAGACTCGTGCATTTGGGACGGGAAAAGTATCTTTTTATTAATCTCAAGATGAAGCAACTTACAATGATTATAGAGACTGGCCACCGTTCCTTGATCTTGATCATGGGCTCCTCCTCTTCTTTGTCCTCCAACTGCTTTGCTTGAATTCTCCTAAATCTTGAGGAAAGGCTAAAGGGTTGGGAAAAAACGGATTCGGCAATTGGGCAGAGTTTCTTTGCTATGATTTTTTCCTCCTTTGAATAGTACTCCTACCCCTTCTTTTATAGGCTAGAAGGAGCTAGGGTTTTAGACGAACTCTCGGCCATGCATGGCTGGGAGTTCCAGTTAACTGACCCAAAGCTTTTCGTCCTGGCGAAAAATTTCCTGATTTTTTTCTTTGTTAGGTAAATGCGTGCTATAGTGGGCCAGCCAGCGTTCACACGCGTGCAGTATAAGTCCTGCAAGCATTCAAACGCACCCAGTAATGGGTTAGGGCGCGGGTTACTTGTTTTAAGAGGTGTTTGAAGAGTCTGTTCAGCATGGCTTTGGAAATGAAGGGAAATGAGTTGGCCTGATGCCAGGTAAGCATGGATGGTGAAATTTAGGGTTATAACAGATGCCCCCTAATGTGTGAGGTCAGAAGAGCATCTGATGGCCGAAATA
>ML783907.1:403019-470785 GCA_009831015.1 Picea engelmannii | reverse complement strand
TAGCATAGAGTTGATGCTCTCTTAGCACTTGCAGCACAAGTCTAAGATGTTCTTCATGTTCTTCTCTATTCTTAGAGTAGATTAATATGTCATCAATGAAAACTAGTACAAATTTATCTAAAAATTTACTGAGTACATTGTTCGTTAAGCACATGAAAGTGGCAGGGGAATTGGTCAACCCAAATGGCACTACCACAAACTCATAGTGACCATACTGTGTCCGGAAAGCGGTTTTATGGATGTCTTCACCCTTAATTCGAACTTGATGGTATCATGACCTCAAGTCAATCTTTGAGAAAACAGACGCACCTCCCAACTGATCGAATAGATCATCGATCCTGGGCAAGGGGTATTTTTTCTTTATAGTTACTTTATTAAGTTGTCGGTAATCTATGCATAGTCTAAGGGTGCCATCCTTCTTTTTCACAAACAATACTAGTGCTCCCAATGGGGACATGTTGGGTCGAATATAACCCTTATCCATCATTTCTTTCAATTGTAATTTGAGTTCAACTAACTCAGGCGTGCTCATCCGGTAGGGTGTTCTAGACACTGGCACCGCTCCTAGTGCGAGTTCTATCGAGAAGTCAATGTCTCTTCTCGGAGGTAGACCTGGTACCTCTTCCGGGAATACATCTCTGTACTCTCTTAGGATAGGGTTATCATCGGGGCTTGGTTTAGTGCCTTCGATTATTTTCAGTACCTGTACTACATATAGGGGACATCCCTTTCGGAAATACTTTCTCATTTGCAGGGATGATATTTGTCTCACCGAGACCGGCTTTCGGATCCCTTGGAGGGTTATCCTTTGTCCTTCTTTGCTCACACATTCTAAGGTTTTATGGTAACAGTCAAATTTGAATTTATGGGAGGCCATCCAGTCCATACCAATCAACAGGTCGTATGACCCCAGGGGTAATACATTAAGGGTTGCTTAGGTGGGGAATTTACCCAACATTAACTGGTAGGATGGTATGGCCTCTACCACCTTTCTTTTGGTGCCAGTGGCTAACTGTACTAACCATGGCTTAGTTTGTTTTCGTGGCTGTAGCTTACACTTATCAACAACTTTAGGGGCTATATAACTCAAATTTGAGCTAGGTTCAATCAAAACAGACACCAGATGGTTGAAAATCATACCTTCTATTTCCACCACTGAAGCTTGATGGTCAGCTTGGTTATTATCCAAGGCTGCATAGATCTGTGGCACACTCCTTGCCATATCATTGACCGTGGTATCTTCCTGCATGTTATAAATTTTCCGACTGTTCTGTTGTCGGTGTGGACAGTCTCTCCGTAGATGCTCTCCTCCGCAATCCCAGCATTCCAAAAGTTTCCTCTTTGGGTTATCAGTCTTTAATGGTATAGGTCCAGAAGTTTTATTTCCGTCCACCGAGGGGAAGTTCTGTTGGAGTACACTCTGAGTTGGAAAGTTCATTCTGGGGTTCTTCTTGTAGTTTTTAAATCCTGAGGATTTGCTCCCCTTTTTCTGAAATCTCGAACCATTCTTCTGTTTCCAGTCTCCACGAGACTCTGCCCGATGTCCATATTGTTCATGATAATATGTTGCTTTTCGAATAGTGTCTTATAAGGTCTTTGGATCGTCAAATTCGATTCGGTTTCGGTATTCCTTGGGTATCCCACTGATGAAGCGTTGTGCCTTCACCTTCTCTGCTTTGATGTAGGGTACATACCTCAGTAAGTCAAGGAATTTATTGACATACTTCTTCATAGTAATTTGTCCCAGTTTGAGTTCATAAAACTCTTTAGCATTCTCATCGAAATACCTTTCCGATAATTACTTCTTCCGGAAGTACTTCTCAAACTGTTTCCAAGACAGGTCCTCCTCGCGGACCCCTTTCATATTCTTAAGGTCTTCCCACTAGATGGAAGCCTTTCCGTTCAGATTGAAATTGGCCACTCGGGCCTTCAAGTTCTCTGAGAAATCATGGACTCTGAAATATTTCTTCAATCCAAATAGCCAAGCCTCAGCTTCCTCTCCCTTCTTTATCTCGCCGTCGAAGGAGGGAGGTTTGACCTTTTTGAATTCCTCAAATTTATGACTCTTGGAAGTCTTTTGCTTCTTTTGTTTCTTTTGAGAATAAGAACTGGTCTTGTTGCTGGAAGAGCCTTCTGAATCACCAGCTTCCTTCTCAGTGGAATCGTTTGGCACTGGTCCTTTACCTCTGGGGTGGACCTATCTAGATGTACTTCTCTCAGTGTGGCCACTAACACGACCACGATTCTGCATCTTAGGTTGATGCTGCATTTGTCGTTGTAGGTTGGATAAGCTCTGCAGTATAACTGCATTAATTTCGGTTTGCTTTTATTGTTCTTTCATCATCCTTTCATTATCGGCCTTGCAACTTTGCAATTCGACCATGAGACTCCTCACAGTCTCAGCTAGTCCTGGAGGGGTTCCTATTGCTCTTCTTTCGTCAGACTCTTCATCTCTATTGTGGAAGCCTTCTCCCACCTCTTGGTGAGTCACCATACTCTGCGTTTGTAGATTCCCGTGGTTGATCGTCCGCTTAAGTGAAAAGACAAACGCTGGCTGCTAGTCAAGAGTTAAATTCATTTTTTATAAATTACGCATAAATTCATAACTTCTTTCACTTGCATACACAGTAGGGTTCTCATTTTCCAAGTTTTTAATCCTGGACAAGGGAGTTAAGTCAGGGAATTACTCCTCATAGAAGTGCTTCGAACGAGGTTTATGCGCGACTTGTGCATGAGCCCAATCAGGCTGAGTGTTGTAACCATGCTCTGATACCACTTTGTAACATACCCACTACCTAAATCAATTTTTTCTGGTCCTCTGTCAGACATGAGATCCTAAATAACCACATATATCCAACGTAAACTGATTCTTTCCATTTTCTTCCCCATTCTCAGGTGATCGTGGGTCATGATCGCGGTTCAGTTTGAACGTAGTTCCTATTTGTGTTTCGCGCTCCGGCGCTGTAGTAATGTCCAAAAATTAGACTCTGCAACCACCGAAGCCCGCCAGGGCTAACATGCGTCCCATAGGGATGAATTCCCATGGGGTCAGCAAATGGCCAATAGGAATAAACCCCAACAGGGGTAGAGAACAGCAAACGAGAAACGCCCGTTGCGCGGTTAGGTGGTATACAGGTGGCAAGGGGAATGCGACATGGTGGATGTCATGACAGGGAGGGGTCCCACTTCACATGCCACACTATTTCGGACCCCCCCCGTTAAAGGAAGAATGGCAAGGGGGGTTCGGAATCCACCTGGAAGCTGTTGATCATGATGAGTAAATCTTGACCATTCGAGAGTTGCACGTCCAATTCCGGACCCCCCCCCCCCNAGTAAGGGGGCTCCAGAATGGAACCTCAGTCGTAGATCTGGACGGGTGGACTTTGGCCATCCAGATCTGCTCGCCGCTTATCCTAAAGCATATTCATGTCCTGGCTTAAGTTGACGTCTCACCTCCACATCTAACGGTCATTACAGACTCAGAGATCCTTCGAAAGAATCTCTTCCATCAATCGAGGTTTTGATGCTCGTGAAGTCCCAATGATTTGGTTCACAGATCCCTGAATCTCAATACGCTCCTCTGCTGCCTTAGCCTCCCGGGCTAAGTCCTTAATCCACGTGACCTCTATCTCACAAGACCACAGCCTTGTCCCTCATCGGGGTTTCAAGGTTTTCAATGCCAAAGTGCATATGTCCACGGAATTCCTGATTCCTCGAATCCCAACTCTCCAGTTTGTTGACAGCTAGCCCCTCACGGTGGCACTATCCTTCTTCCCTAGTGTGCAGACAGCTGCCCCCCACTCATCGTGGTTTTGCGTTTCGCGATTCCAAAGTGCACCGATAACTTGTCACCGGGATCTCCGATATCCCGATGAGACAAACTCCGATGGCGGCCTCCTCATAGGGACTTTCCCCGATGGCCTGGATCTCTGCCACGCGTCCCCACAAACGGGCGACTCTGATCTCGTCGGGATTTCGAGACTTGTGATGTCCCAACTCCTTTGACCTTAGGAACTCTGATTTCCTGATGCCAAACATCCCGACTCTCTGAGGATTTTTGACATGCGTCCCAAACGGATGGACGGTCCAGATGAACCCTCTGGGTTCGCGATTTATAGCGTCTCGATTCACTCGACCTCAAGATCTCCGATATGCTGATGGCCAATATCCCAACTCTCTCTGGATCTCTGACACCTGTCCTAAAGGGATGGATGGTCCATATGAACTCTCGGGCTTCATCAAATGCCAACCCAAAAGGCACTTACCTGTCTGATCCGACGGCTGATGGGGAATCAGACCCAGATCTAACGGTCTAGATCTGTTCTTTTTGCACACACTCCAGAGACTAAACTCCGAGCATATTAACCCGATCCAATGGTCGACGGGATCTCTGATGAGATCCAATGGCTCAGATTGTCCCACCTTGCACATTCTTCCACGACTTCATGGATGTGGAAAGATCAATGGTCCAAAATCTCTCCTGGGTCATGGAATCTACGATCTCGAATTCCTCATTGTTCACGAAGATAGAGGGAAAAAGGGCAAGGTATGTAATGCCCTCGTTGCTTCCATCAATCTAACAGTCGTGAATGGATATGGGTCACCCGATGAAATCTCAGTCGTCGATTTGTTACATATCCCTACACTTCTACCTCAGAACCTTAAGAGGGTCATTCCTCCTCATACAGGGTTAATAAGACTTGTGCGTTCAATTCCTTTTTCTGGGTTCTTGGTGAACCTTTCTAAGGAGGAAATCTCTATGAAGAGATCTATACCAGGGAATTTCCAGAGGTAGATACAGGTAAACAACTTCCCGAGAATGGGCTGGAAGCGTAGCTTAGTTCGACTCATGCCTAATTAAATTCATGTATCAACATAAGCCATGCGTGGTCTTTCTGTTATAAGCATATATCTAACATTACTTATCAAAACACTACACAGACATTCTGATACTGTAATTGTTCACCATTTCACAGTTTATGAGCATATATGTCAGCATATGAATTTCAAGATGCAATATGAACAAAGCACTTATCATAAATAAATTCAAAAGTGGGTGCAATTGCTGAGAGGGGTGCTTGTTTCCACCCAACCGTAGGCGAAGTGACTCCCAACGGATTTACCACTGGCCACCCCCGAGCTGAGACCACGATGCTCTGAGACTGCGTCTCTCTGTCTGCCAGTGACCAGTAGCGAAGGTTGCAATCCTTCCTCTCTGCTATCACTCACTCTGCGTAATGCCAGAGTTCCCCTCGCATCTGCCCTTTCAATCGCCTCTGCCCTTACGCCTTATCCTCTCACGAGGTTATGTGTGGCGCGATTACCCTCGCACTGATCAGGCCTGACGGCTCTACAGATGGGTGGTTCACCATCCCATCCCTCATCAATCCATCCTCCTACCAGCCTATGAGGAATTGAATTTCAGGGCCAGTGAGCCGCTTTTGGTTCTCTGGGCCAGTGGAGTCCAAATACGGTATTTAATTCTCGATGGAAGTTAACGCCAGCTTTTCAGGTGCCCTCCACCGCCATCGTGGTCTCTTTTTCTACACATCCCCTCATTAGTAGTCCTGCAATAAATTCATAATGTTATTCACATTCATTGACCTCTTTCTCAAGGTCCATTTACATCACATATTCACATTTATGAGTTTGCCATAGTTCTTGGCCAGTCTAGTTATATTTACAAGTTGGGGGAAACAGGGTGTTACACTTATATGCTAGCAACAATGGTCTTCTGGAGGGTGGCATCCACTTCATCATTGTGAACAAAAACAACAAGTAACTGTAGGTGAAAGTACCCCCCTTCTCCTATGCTTCCTCATAGACCACCAAGAGTTCCTCCAATAAGTAGCTGCACCAGTTGAAGACAACGCCATTGGCACAAAAATATGAAAATGATAGAGCATCCAGTGTGTTAGCACTAGAAGTCACCTCCATATTTCCCATAAGGTTATATGTCACTATGAACTGAGTTTAAAGAGGTCAAATGGATAAGACTCAAGACAATATCATTTTAACTCAGAAAAATGGACTAGCACGCACATGAAATTGAGGTCTTGATCAACTTCAGTCAATAAGTTGTAGTAAAGGTGAGTAGAAGGAAGAATTTAGTGAGGAAAGTGTAGAGGTCTGCTATGGACATCAGGATTTCAAGAAATCTGAGGAAAAACTTCAAACACAAGATCCTCTTAGATTCAAAGTTTTAGGAAACTGAAGAATACCATAACAAAACTGTAATCAAACATCCATCACAATACAACTATAACAATCCATGTGAATCCTTCAATCATGGACACTTCAATATCAGAGGCAAATAACATGAAGAAGAAATTTGACTTATATTAAACAAGAAGTCTCAAATCCTATACATAACCAGAGAACCAGTGTGCTTCATCAAAACATTACAATGCGGGAGCCTTGCTCAACCATCCAACCTTAAAAAAATATCAAAATTACATACTTATACTTAGAATGAATACAACCACGAGAGGAGAAATTGATTCATCACATTCAAGGCTTTACGTTTGTGTTTTCTTTGTAGACTATGCATGCAGTCTTCTGTCAGACATGAGCTCTTTCGTCTAGACCTTCTCTGTCAGAACTCGCATGAAGTTTTCTGTCGGACGTGAGCTCAGATCTTCCAATCCTTTATGGATTTCCATTTATGGGGGGAGACTATGTCTCAACCACCTCCCTCTCTTTCATTAACTACCTTCATCGGTATCAAGACGGGTAGAGTCAACTCGACACCTTGAAAATGTGTTATCCTCACTTTGATATTTTCCAGCTGTGTTTGTTGGACCTTTGAAGAGTGGAATCGCAGGCAGAAGATGGTGAGTTGGTGCAAACTCACATAGAACAATGAGTGAATGATTTCCATGTGGAGGGATTCGGTTGGTAGTGACTAGGAATGTGTGAGCACCAGTATGTGGGAGATGAGGTGTAAAGGCGTGAGAGTGATTTTGAAAATGAGAAAGGGATGTGGTGTCAGAGCAGTTTGACAGGTCAGGGGGTAGATGACAACAATAGTGGAGGACATGGAATGTAAGTGGAAGACAGATGTCGGGAGGTGAGAGGGAGAGAAATATAAAGTGGAAAAGGGACAGGCGTGTGGAAGTGGGAGTGGAGGATAGGTGTTAGTGGGAGCATGGATGGTATGGGAGGTGGTCTGCCAATTTACATGGAGGGGGGAGTAGGCGGTAAGTGGTAAAGCACGCGGGGGGTGGGTTTCGAGTTGATGTGGAGGAGACACGATAGTGGGGGGCCCATGCCAGACAACTTGGACCCCCCCCCCATTAAAGGAAGAAATGCCAGGGGTGTCCGATATTTTATGTGAACCGTAGATATGAGCACACCTTGATCGGCCGCTAAGATCTGTGCGCTCCTTAGTGGGTCATGATGTTATAACCCTAATTTGCACCAGACATTCTTACCTGGCATCAGACCATCTCAAATTCCTTCTTTTCCAAAACACTGCTAAACAACTCTTCTTAAAACCCTCTTTTATAAAGGCCCACGCGCCCTACTCCATTACTGCATGTGTTTACACACTAGCTGACCCAAAACAACCCGCGCGTACCTACAAAAACATGAAAAAAGGAAAGTTGCCGATGGAACACACAACTTTGGGTAAGTTAACTAAACCTTCCATCCATGCATGGCTGAGGGTTCGTCCAAATACCTAACTTCTTCTAGCCTATAAAAGAAGCATTAGGGGTCCCATTTGGAGGAGGAGAATCATAGTAAAGAAACTATACCCATTTGCACATTCCCTTTGTCCCAACCCTTTAGCCATCCTTGTGCAAGAAGAGATACAGAGAAAATAAGTTGGAGGACAATTGAAGAGGAGCCCAGGACCAGGTTCATGGAGCAGTAGCCAGTGTTGACATTGTAAGTTGATTTATTAAATTTGGTAATAAAGAAGTATTTTTCCCGTCTTGCCATATGAGGTGTTCATAGTTTATTGCATACATGTTTGAATCTCTAACCCATTAATACTTAGATCAAATGCATGTATATTTTGTTGTGTATCTTGTGTGAATGCAGGTCATCCGTAGAGGAGATCTGTAGTCAAAGAGAAATCAAGTGTGAAGAAGGATCGATATCAAACTCCCAGAATAAGGTACACTCACTTAACTATGTATTTGCTTAATAATGATGGGGATTAGGTCTGGGACGATAGTAGAAAATAGGATTCTTTAGGTCTTTTATTTATGCATAATTTAACCCTAGATGCTAGTCCGTAGAGGGATTTCCCACTCACAACCGAATTGGTGACCATACTGGGGAGATCTCTAGGGTTCCTGGGGATATTTTTGGGTATTTTTAAGAACTAGTTTCATTTTCCTATTTTTAAAGTTTCTGCAAAAGTATGAGCTAACAGAGATTCTAGTCTTCCATACCACTTATCTCTGTTTCTTTGCTTGACTATAATTTTGTTTTTCAAGACCCATAGAGGTACATGCGGCCTGTATAAGGTCTGAACGCGTGTACCCATGCCCTGCATTCCCACAGCCCGCGTGTACACGCTAGCTAAGGAAGTGACAATCACGTGTAAGATTCCAGAAAATTTCTTTTAAAGAGGCAGTCATTCTCTCCCCTGTCAGAATGTTTACTTCTCAGGGGTTTTCTAGAACTCTTTCTAGTCTTTGTTGTTTGTAGTCGATAGCTTAGGTTTCACCTCAGATTGGTTTGTTCTATACATTTTTCCTTGAGTTGGTTTCTTTTTTCTATTAAAGTAGGTGTTTGAGTCTTCAAGAGATCCCGGTTCTCAGTATTAGTGGTCTCTGCCTTGGCTAGATTGTTTGTCTTTTTACCTAAGAGTTTCATAGATACACATGGCCTGTATAAGGCTAGCACACGTGTACACACTTTTTGACGTTACACAGCTCTTGTGCACACGCTTGCTGTTGAACTGTCAGCGATGTGCTTGTGGAGGAAATTTTTGTTGAAGGTAGGGAAGTCATCCTTTCCTTTGATAAGAGTTATACCTCTCAGGTTTTTGGATCTCTTTCATAGCAGTTAGTGACTTAGGTTTGTTCACAAAAATAACTTTCTTTTTCAGTTAGAAGTTTTCCTTAAAATTTTCTTTTATAGGGTTTTTAGACAAGTGTGAGAGTCCGATTTTAAGTTGTTTGTGTGTGATTTTTAAAGTGACTCTTTGCGATCTGTGCTTAGGCCATAATTTTTTCTTGGTTTTTACTTGTTGATATTTTTCCTTTTTGCTTTGTCAGCATTCAAATAAAAAAAAAATCTTTTATTTCTTTGATTGATTGAAAAGTGTTGTTTTGTGTTAGTAACCAGGGAAAAGTCTTGGATTTCATAAGTTCTTGACAGTTTACTTAGATCATAAGTAGCTCGTAGTTGAGTGAAATCCTGCTTTGAGTGTGTTGTTCAAAGATCTTAGAAAAAAAAAATTAAGTTTGAAAATTTGTTTAAGAGTGAAGTAAGGTAAAGGTTTTTTTTTCTAGCTTTCTGTTTATTTTACTTTTGTCTTTCAAACATCACTAGTTTCACTTTCATAACCTTTGAATTTAGACAAGCCATAAAAGTTAACTCTAAATCTAAAATTCATTAGACTTTTTATGTTTGTAGGGTCAACCAACTAGTTTAGGGTTAGGGCCTTGAATTAGGTTGGAGAGGAAACTCTTCAAGGCCATTAAAATAAAAAATTGGAGTTTGAGTTAAGGAGTGTCAAAGTCCAGTATCGTGAAATTTATCCGGGACCCCCCTCTAACATAGGGGATAAACACGAGGTCATGTGCGAGAAGGTAGTGGAGATAACCCCTCCAAAGCTGGACCAATCGTAGTGGAGAACACATATAGAGGGCTTATCTTGGGATTCCGTCGATTGCATTTTCCATGGAGCTTCATGGGTCTTGAATCCATTCGAGGTCCTCAGTTTTCTTCCAGACCACTTGCTTTCAACACCCTTGACAGGATTTGGGCTCAATACCATGCTCATTGTGGTCTACCTAACTTTCAATTGTACCTGCATGGTGATTGTTCACGCGCTGGCAACCTAGTTCCCTATATTTTTAGGGACATACACAGGTGACTGCAGGGGTATACCACAGTACCTAGGATAGACATCAAGCCATGATTTGTAGAGTATACCCAGAGGGTGCTTCTGTGTTTGAGTTGCACTTGCACCGGTAAGTTTCTCTAGTGTTGGTTGTTGTAACTGTTCTTCCAATTAGTTTAGTGTTTGCTTGTTTTATCTTGTAGGGAATTTTTAGTGTGTGTTGTTTTTTGAATGAGTAGACAACCCTAGAGTTTCTTTGATATTCTCACATAGTGGAGGATCACAAGCTTCTCTGGTCATAAAGGATTCTTGGCCTATCACCGGTTACATTGGATCCACCCTCGCCACCACTAAGGTGAAAGCTATACCAACAAGGGTCTTTTAAAGTGACTGGGTCACAAGAAATTGTGCCCGACCAACATCCAGAGGAATCAACCATTTTAGACCTTGGAGCGAAAGATTTTGGTCTAGTTGAAACCTCAACCACTAATCTTTTTTCACCCATCATCACACCAATTCATCCTTACGAGTGCTATACAGTGTCACACGCAAGAATGGAAACAAATGTTGTTACTCCCTCTGGGAATTCTTCAATTCCCACTACGATTGTCACCATAGGAGAGTTTCCACCTCCTAACCCACCATCACTGGTCCGAGCCACCATGGTCTCAGCCACCTCTACCTTGCGCAGTGGTATGATCCCGTCTATGGAAGTAGCCACAACCCCTTTCCCACCAAGTGCGACATGCCCTCCATTCTCATACGGGATGCCTAGCTCAGGTACAAGTCCTGTACTTTCCTACTCCACTTCATAGACTTTAGGTCTAGGGGCAGGGAGCTTTAACGCTCCTTTGCAAGGCCACACGGGGGGAGATTCTACTCCTTTTAATAATTTCCATTACGGGGGAGGTCATATACCTCCTTCATCCCCTTCGCTTGGTGGAACACACCAACCATCCGTTGGGCCACCTGCACACCATTGTTTATTTGGAGCGGGGAGTCAAGGACCACCTTCACATAATATGTCGATAGGTTTGACACCATTTTCTTTGTTCAGTGCATTTGGTAACAATGCCTTCTCGTCAACTAATTTCCCAACTGGGGGCAACCCCGGTTTTGGACAACCTTTTCCTATGCAGGGTATTATTCCTGCACAAGGGGCAAACCCAGGAACTTCTTCTGCATTAGGGCCTTGGAATTCTTGGCAGGGATCTGTTCCTTCATCAGGAATGTTGATCTAGGGAAATTCTTTCCATAGTCAATGGAACCCCGGACAAGGTACTATGCCTATCCCCATGGGATCTACATGGGGCAACCCTTCCCAAAGTCCTTTGAATGTAATGCATGCCCATCCATCTACATCCTATTTTGGGAATCATTCGATGATGTCTCCTCACATGCATAATACATACGCTACCTATGGCTATGGTTTTTACCAGAACCCAGGCCAACAACCAAACTTTTCCTGGCAACCTAGTGCCAGTCAAACTCCAGGCCCCTTTTTCCCAGGTTATCACCAACAACCCAAACTACCTTTCTTGGAAACCTTGCATTTTCCAGACTTGACAAGGTTGTTGAATGACCCCATATGTCACGATCTATGTTGGCATCCTATGCTGACGAAGTTTCCTTTGGACATACCAAATTTTGAATCCAAGCCTAATGAATATCCAGGCGATCATGTGACTACCTTCAACCTTTGGTGCTCATCTAACTCATTGAAAGATGACTCTGTATAGTTGCGATTTTTTCAACATACTCTCATTGGGAGTGCCGTGAAATGGTACATTGAGCTCGACCGCTCTAGATACTCTTCCTTTTGTGTATTGGCAATGGCCTTCCTAAACCATTTCCAATTACCTGTGAGATACAATGCTGGCACAAAATCGCTGGCCAATTTTGCACAAACAAAAGAAGACCATATCTCTGATCACATCCGAGAATGGAGATGATGGAAGAGTTTAATTAAGGTACCAGTCCCACCAACATTCCTGCTCGAGTGGTTCCTTAATTCTTTGGTCCCATAGTTATCCAAAGACATCGCGACTTCAGGAGTATTCTTCGAAGAAGACGCCATCATGAGAGCTCAAAATATTGATCTCATCTATTCTCTGTCCAGTTTATTATACAAGATCTTGCCAGATGTGCCATACTCAATACTTGATAAAACCAGATAGAGAGCTGGACCACATGTCAATGGTATTGTTGGTTCAGCACAAACAAAGCCCACTGAGCAAATGACAAAGCAGTTGAAACAATTGTCTATACAACACACATCGACCAACCAAACTACTATTTTAGCTGCTCCCCCTACTAAAACATCGGATGTACACACAGTGCAATCGAAAAATCCAAAGGCCACCCAGCAGCTCGGAGGAAAGAAAAAACAACGAAAGAAGGGTAAGGGGGATAAGAAACCCACTGATAATGCTGGCAGGGGAAACACTGAGAAATGGACGGCGAGGTATCTGTGCAACCTGTGCGTGGAAGACCACCCAACCCACCTATGTCCCCAGCTTGTAGAGGCCCAAAAGTTTGTGACACAATAACAACCTGTTGTGTTAAAAAATCCATTTCAACATGGACAAAACCTAACCCAAGCCTCTACAAGTGCGGAAGGGGGAAGTCAAGGACCCTCTCCATCTTCGAACAATCCCAGATCCGTGAATGTATATATGATGAAGGGTGATGCTTTCATATCCAGTAGAGCGCATGACTATAGTAAACCAAGCACTTCTGAGAAGGGAAAAGAAGCCGAACTCCCATCTCTTCCTCTACAGATTGAGAAGAATTTGGGTGAAACAATGACATGCATCCAAAAAGGCACGTTCAAAAAAGCTTCTCACAACCCAAACTCAAGGGCCACCTAGAACTATTCTGTGGTGGAATATTTGTTTCAAACCCCCTGTGCGATTTCCGCTTTGGAGGTCCTCCAAAGCTTCCCTTCCTAGAGGAAATCTTTGTTAACCACTCTAGGATCTACCGAGACTTGTAATCCGGGTACCATCATGCTAGATAAAACCGACTTAAAACCTCATCTGCCTTACCACGTAGCATTTTAGATAGTAGTGGCTCACCCCACGAAAACTTTTAATCGCAATATTTTTCGCACGGTGGTTGATGAGGGTGCCTCGACATGCGTTATGTCGTTGGCATGTTGGAAGGCCATTGGCCAGCCCATTTTTTCTCCATCGCCTACTCTTCTCACTACTTTTGACGGTCATTCATTCTGACCACATGGTATCATTCCCTCTTTTCCCATGCAATTGGGAGGGAAGACTGTGTGTGTTGAGGTAGAGGTAGTCGACGCGTCCCTCGACTACAATCTTTTGTTAGGAAGAAGTTGGACTTATTCCATGCAAGCAATGGTTGCTACAATTTTCTGAGTCTTGTTGTTTCCATACGAGGACCGGATTGTGACCATTGATCAATTGTCTTTCTCCAGATCTGACCCTTCATTGGGGGTGTCCATGGTCCTGATGATTGATAATCCTCAACCAGGGGTAGTCAACGTAGGGGTTGGTTTTTTCCCATCTTTGATGGGTACCTTTGATTAACCGCCCCCTAAAGGTGATGTCAAGTTCATATCCAACCACCATAAGGTTGATATTTTCCAAGTTTCATCATTTTTCACAACTTACTTCACCGATCCGTGGATACTTCCTTCCCCATCAGCCACGATGGAGGGGACAGGGAATTCAGGCATGTCCATACCCTTGTCCATAGCTGAAGTAGCATAATATTTAGTCCAGTAAGCTTCAACCAACCCAGATCCAACTCCTACACAAGAGTTCGATCTGCTTCTAGAGCCTATTTGGGCTCAAGGTTCTCTCGCTAACACCGATTCGTTAGACTTAGTATTTCCCTCTGACAAAGCAGTAATTGAAGCAATGACTAGTCCAGAAAAACCCTAGGATGATCTTCATCACAGATCTTTCTTTCTCCCAGAGTTAAGAAGAATCGAGGTCGGAGAATTCACCTTGACTATGACTGGAGATAGGTTTTGTCCTATTAATCCCTTAGCTATGCACGAGGTCTATGCTGAGGGTAATATGGAAACCATCGTTGAAATGATATTGATCAATATTTCCAGAACCCTTGCCGTTGTGGAGAATGTTTTCATCGCAGCTGACTACTCCCCTGGAGAGATTCAAACCTACACAGATCTATTTAAATAATTCCACGACGTTTTTTCTTGGTATTATGAGGAGATGCCAGGCATCGATCCAAAAATAGTCGAACATGAAATCACAACTTATCTATATGCCAAGCCTATCTGGAAGAAGCTTTGTCTAGTTAACCCCAGGAAAGCAGCAACCATTAAGGTTGACGTTGAGAAACTAATAAAAGCCAGTTTTATCTATCCTATCCATTTGACCTAATGGGTGTCAAACCCCGTGTCAGTCAATAAAAAACAAGGCACGATTCGTGTATGTACAAACTTCCGTGATTTGAACAAGGCCTGTCCCAAAGATAATTTTCCCACACCATTCTTCGACCAGATAATTGATGAATGTGCGGGTTGCGAGGCCTTCTATTTCATGGATGATTTTTCGGGATATAACCAAATACAAATCAAACCCGAAGACCAACACAAAATGGCATTCATCTATCCCTGGGGTACATTCGCGTATCGTAAGATGCCTTCTGGTCTCAAAAATGCTAGAGTGACCTTTCAATGGGCCATGTCTTTTTATTTCCATGACCTCAAGCACATATTCGAGGCCTATTTAGATGATTTAGCATCTCTATCTCGCAAGATAACGGATCATCCCACACACCTCCAACTTATCTTTGAGCATTGTTGCTACTTCCAGATTCGCTTGAATCTAAACAAGTGAAACTTTTGCATAACATCAAGACGTTTGTTAGGTTTCATAGTGTCGACAACAGGGATCATGGTCGATCCTCTCAAGGTTGAGGCAATAATTCAGTTGGCCCCCCCATGCACAATCCTTAAACTTCAGAGTCTACAGGGCAAGGTGAATTTTTTAAGACGCTTCATCGCCAACTATGCTGAGATCACCAAGGGATTTATGCACTTACTGAAGGAAGACGTTCTATTTTATTGGGACGATGCTACTCAATGCTCTTTCATGGTGTTGAAACATGCCATCACAACTGCCCCTCTACTCCGGCCACCTAACTATAAAAATGATTTCTTATTATATTTGGTTTCAATAGAGTCAACCATTGGCATGGTCTTAGTTTAGGAAGATGACTTGTTCTCAGAAGATGTGATCTATTACCTGAGCTGAGGTCTCGTAGGACCGGAACTCAATTATTCTCATATCGAAAAACTTGTGTTGGCAACAGTCCATGATGTTCAACGGTTCCGTCATTATGTTCTATTTCGCAAGACCACCATCATTGCTGTCGTGAATCCATTCCAGTATATGTTGACATGACAGGTAATAGGCAGAAAGATCAGTAGATGGATAGTCATCCTCCAGGATTTTGACATATATTTCATTTCAGCGAAATCCAAAAAGTCACTAGTCTTCGCAGAACTTATTTCGGAACTTCCGGTTGAGTTAAGTGATGTTGTGCTCGAAGAATCGCCTATCAGAGGAGATATGTTTTTGATCACATCTTCGGATCCCTGGTATAGAGATATACTTATATATCTCTAGACTTTGAAGTTCCCCACCTCTGCTTCTCGTGATGAGCATCGTCGTATATGCCATCAGGCTAAGAATTATCTCATACTCGATGATACATTGTATTGGAGAGGTGTAGACTGCATCCTGCGCTGATGTCTCACTCATGAAGAAGTAGTTATCGTGCTTAACAATTATCATACTGGAGCTTGTGGCGGTCATTTGTTTGGGTTGGAAATAGCCCAATAGATTCTACGAATAGGTTACTTCTGGCCGACACTAATCAAAGATTGTATTGAATCGGTCAAGAAGTGCCACCCATGCTAAATATTCTCTCAAAAGATGAGGGCACATCCCGCTCCTATGTTTCCTATCATCATAGTTGGTCCCTTCACCAAGTGGGGAATTGATTACACTACCTGCAACCCCCCTTTAGCAAGGGGGCACCGTTACATCATTGTAGCCATAGAATACTTCACGAAGTGGGTCGAAGCTATGCCAATGTTTAAAGATGATGGGGAGACTACAACTCTCTTTTTATTCAACCATATAATAGTAAGGTTTGACGTCCCAAGGGAGATTGTCACTGACCATGGCAGTCACTTTCAAAACCAAATGATGATCAAGTTAACATCAAAGCTTGGGTTATGTCAAGAACATTCATCACCCTACTACCCCCAAGAAAATGGTCAGGTGGAAGCTATAAATAAATCTCTCAAGACCATCCTACAATGAACGATCAACTCAGCCAAGTCAAATTGGCATTTGATGTTATACTCGATGTTATGGTCTTACCAAACATCTGTTAAGACTGCAATCGGTTTTTCACCTTTTCAACTCGTTTACGGGCTAGAAGCAGTCTTTCCTATAGAATGTTAGATCCCGTCCCTAAAGTTGGCAGTACAATTATTGCCAGACACTTCTCCACTTGAAGAGCGGTTATTATACCTTGAACAGCTCAATGAGTAGCGTCGTGATGCGGCTCTGGCCAATGAGGCTCACAAACATAAAGTCAAGTGTCAGTATGATAGGTCCACTTTGTTGTAGGAAAATCTCCCTGCGGACAGGTAGATCGCCTCAAAGAGCTAGACTCTTAAATCTAATATAGAAAGTGCTTAACGTGGACATTGACTTCATTTCAGATCTATACAAACTAATGTATGAGGAGGAAAGAGAACAAAAGTACCTTTTTATCGACATTTGTCCCTGCACGCTCTGAGTTGATCTCTGATCTTTCACTCCTCGATAAGCCCTGTAGACAAAACAACAGTATGACCACTTCCTACTCTATCAAGATTAGTTCGAAATAGATCTATCTACTAAAGAGACAAATTCATGTGAGATTGAACATGAATTAGAAAGAAACAGGCCAAGAAAATTATATTAATGAGGACAAAACATTGCTTACAGCCATAGATGAATTGCAATAGTTTCGTCAAGTCCTCCTTGTCTACCCCTTGCTCAAAAGATCCATGATCTGACTGACGATAGCTTCACTGATTTCTCCCTATGAGATCACAGGTCTCTTGCCTCCAAAATATCTCTGTTCCAGCACCACTTATAAGATCATAAGTTTGGTGTGATTCTCTCTTTCTAGTCCCCTTTCACCGTTATAAAGATTGCTTATATAGGCTTGGATAGGTTTTAACCACTTGATATATCCTTGGGGAAGTTGAGGATTTGCCTCCTTCAGTTAAGGATATTCCCTAATATCATGGCTGGATTAGGGATTCGAGCTCAACTACCTTCCAAGAATGAAAAGATCCTTCCCCCATTCATCTCAACAACTTAACTACTACCCAGAATAGGTAGCGCTCCCTCAAAAGGGCCATCAGAGCGCTACAACTCTCCCCAGTAGGCTTAAGGGGGGCACCAGCGCTCCTAAAGACACCAACGCTCCCTCAAAAGGGCCAAAGGAGCTTTATAACACTCCCAGACAGTGTAAGGGGGAGCGCCAACGCTCCCAGAAGACATATAGGGGAGCGCTCTCCTTCAAAAGTTCAGTTTTTGAGGTGCTTTTAGATGGAAAAAGGTTTGCAAGACTGCTGACTCATTTCTCCTCTTCCAAATCAAATGTTTGAGGTGTTTCAAGTGTCCTTCTCATGTCGTTATAGGTATGACATATGCATCATGGAAACATGCTTTCTTTAACACTTGTGACACTTGTGAGAAACATGCAACACTTGTGACCTTGTGAAAAAAATGTGACACTTGCAACCTTTGTAATGATGACACTTGCGACACTATCAAAGTGAGTATTTTTTATGTGTAACAAATTCCCCCCCAAAGTATGAAGTTAGAAGATAGGAACTGATAACTAAAATGCTTTGTAGACTTTCAAGCAAGGGTATAGACGCAGAGAACCTGACAGAAACTACACACAAACATCCAAAAAATATTATGACATGTTTCAAACCCCAAGGTAGGCATACCTATGCTTGAGTGATCAAGACTTGCAAGATATGGCCGCCATAAAATACACTGCAGATCCATAATTGTATTGATAAAAAGGTATAGCCACTGAAAATAAACTATGGATCTATACTCTTATGACATGAACTGATCGTAGCCACGAAGAATACACAGTGGATCTACGAGATGACAAGACATAGCCATGACCAATATAAAGTGTATCTATGTAACATTATATGTGTCATGGTTCAAGAGAAACTCCTTTGCAACCTGGGCAAAGTATATATCAAAGCGATCACTCAACCCGGGGTCTTCTTACCAATCCCAATGTAGTACGAATCTAACCATGCGAATGGATGTCCTGATGTCGAACATGGCAGAAACCACTTGATTACCGGTCAATGATGTAAACCGTTAACAAGCACGAGGGAGATCACCATTAATGTCAATGATTCCCAAGGTACCCTAGTACATTCCGACGAATGTGAATGGATGATCTGAAGTTGAACATCCATGGAATCATCCAATCAGAGGTCAATGATGTAAACCTATTGTTGAATGTGAGGAGGCCTGCCATTGAGGCATGCAGGTCCCAAAGTACTAACTGGTTTCTAAGTCTAGTTCCTGGATAATGTGTTGAAGTCGATAGGAATAGGCTCGTCGAAGGAGGGCCTTGATGTATCCCCCATCAACGACACGAAACAGACATAGAGATATAATTGGTAGATCAAATGAACATGGAATGACATGGGTATTGAGACAAGATATTTGTGATGGCTAACTCTCGAGGTGGATACTTCCCTTGAACACTGAGGCACGACACCAGAAACATGACATGGACCAAAACTTTATGATGCAGTGGATGCTGTGACTTACGTCAGGTGACCCAAAGGAGTGAAAGAAACTCAAAGGATTGGCTCAATGCAGAGGTTCAACGGATGATAATGCATGCAAATGACAAAGTGTCATGTTCAAGGACGACTCTAAGAATTATTGTTCTCAAGAGACTGCTTGGCTTGCTTCTTTCAAATTTTCCCCCATCCAGATAGACGAGTACCTCTTTTTAATTTAATGAGCTCGAGGAGGGTAACGCATGCTCGATAAAACTCACCTTTGGTAAGTTCCTCTTCCTTTGTTTAACGAACTGGAAGAAGTAAGGGTTCGATCCCGTATGGGCCTGTTGATGTTTTCTTTAGCGAGGCCAAAGACAGAAAACTTGAAGGTTTTTCATGATTATAGAGTCTGGAAAAACACTTAAAAGAGAACTCTCTCAGTTCCTTTTTCGTAAAGTAGTCTGACGAGACCGAAAAAGAGATAAACTATCGCTCAAAAGACACCCTTTCAAACCGTTTAACGAGTGGGAAAGGAAGCAAGATCACTCGACAATATTTTCATGTTTAGAGAGTTTGAAAAGAGCTTAAAGAAGACTCCAGGGGTTCCTTTTTCGTGTATCCATATAGGTCTAAAAAATAGATAAAAGTCTACTCGTATGCATTCTCATGTATTTTTGAGCATGAGAAAGAACAAAGACTAAGCTCGGTATGACCCCAGCTTGAAAGTTGGTGGCTTAGCTCTAGAATGATCATCAAATACTAGAGACATGCCCCCCCAAGCTTCAATTCATTCACCGACTTTGAGGTTGTCACCAATTTCTGTGCTAGATGGAGCAAAAGGATACAAGTGGATGAAATGAAGGTTCAAAAATGAGACCTAATGAAAGACTTGACTTGACATCTACGAGATCTGGCGAAAGACTCAACTTGAAGGGAGAGGTGATTGTTTCATTTTTTAATGAGCTTGACATAGGAAAAGAACTATGCTCAAGGTTCCAGGTTTGATCCCTAGATTGTTGTTTCATTTTTTATTGAGCTTGCTACAGAGAAGAAAACTATGCTCAAAGCCTCTATTTCATTTTTTAACGAGATTGCCACAAAGAAGAGAAACTATGCTTTTGGTTTCGTTTGTATCATGGCTTCCAAGAGGATAATGCTCTGGAAGGGTACCATGTCAATGGATAAAATGTGGTCATGGCCTCCAGGAGATCTTCACTAGATGGAAGATAATCACTCTGGAAGGAACACATGTCGATGGTCATGACAGGGGTAAGGAGATCAGGCTCTAATAACCCTACCGAAGAGATCACCATGTCAACTACCAGATCCAAATCGTCGGAAGTTGAGGTCATGGGAGACAACGCCACATAATTGACATGTGGCGAGGGTGATATTGTCTGCATATAAGAACCACTTAGGGAGGTAACCCAGTCGGGGCCGATGAATGAAAGTTGATCAATGGTCACAATTCTTCCATTGTGAGGGAAAGATATCACACGGAAAAGGGTGGATACAAGAGCTTTCATAGCATAGACATAATCCTACCCAAGGAGTAAAGTGAAATCCAAGGGGTCTCGGACTACCATGACATCGATAAAGACAGTTTTCCCTCCCAAAGTTACAGGAAACTGAGGAAGGATCCCTAAAGGTTGACTAGTTATTCTGTTAAAGGCTAACAAACTCTGTGTAACCGGTGCAAGATGCGGACAACCCAAAGCGTACCAAGCAACAGAAGACAAAATACTAACGGACGCACCTTCATCTATCAACGTTTGAGGAACGTCCCGATAACGAACCTGTACTGTAATCTGGAAAGGAATGTGGGAGGGAATACGAGGTCTAGTTAGCACACCCCAATAAAAAAGGATGGCCTCATTACTTGGAGGGGGTTTCGCAGGAGAAGGAGGAATGCCCCCCGGTACGGTAGAGTCTATATTAATGAGAAAAACATGGGCAATATTGGGTTTACTCTCTAGAAGGGGAGTAGGATTGACTGATGATTGGATCAAATCAACCAATGGTGGACTTGGATATACCACTTTAGCACTCTTCAAAGGAAGAGTGGGACTGACTGAGGAAGGGACTAGATCAGTCACTGTGACATTCCTCAATGGAAGAATGGGATTGACCGATGGTGAAGCTGGATCAACCACTTTGGCACTCTTCAGAGGAAGAGTGGGGTTGACCGAGGAAGGGATTGGATCAGTCACTTTGACATTCCTCAATGGAGGAATGGGATCGACCGATGGAAAAACTGGATCGACCACTTGAGTTTCATTCTCCAAGGGAAGAATGGGGTTGACGGGTGGAAACGGATCAACCTCTTTGGTGTCACTCTCTAACGGGAGAGTGGGATCGACCGAGGATGAAAACAGATTGACCACTTTGGTGTCACTCTTTTGATGAAGAGTGGGGCTGATCGATGACGGATCTGGATCAACTACTTGGGTTTGTGGTTCAATCGAGGAGGAAACTATATTGACCACCTAATCAACCAGACTAACCGGGGATGGAACCACATTGACTAGTCCATCAACCAATGATGGATCGGAGGAAAGATTACGATAACCTTTTGGAAGTTGAAGTTTTTCCAAAATATAAGAAACCTCGTCCATGCGAGGACAAAGGTGAGAGTAATGATTACCTTTACATAACATGCAAGGGAACTTGATGTTTTTCTTCTTCTTACCAACCTGAACATCACTAGTTGATAGGGTATCATCGACATGACCGACAAAGGCCGATGACGTGGAGGACCACATTTCTAAGACCTGGGTAAGACCAGGGCAATCCCTCAGAAAGTGGTCACCCTTACAAAGGCTGCAAGGGAATTTGGGTTTTGGATTCTTCATTTTAATCTTGTTGATCTCATCAACACTCCTAGTACTATTAACAGTAACTGGTTTCTTAGAGCCAACATCTGATGTTGTTAGGGCCTTTGTCCTTTTCAGGTTCTTCTTCTTCTTCTCTTTCCGTTTCTTCTTCTTCTGATCAACCTGGTTACTTGCTTTAGAGCTTTCACTAGGTGAAGAAGGAGAAATGGAAGGAGACTTAATGGACGAAGAAGGAAAAAAGTCGACATGAGGTTGATGTGTGGGTGGTGTATTGACATCCAAAGTATTAGGTGCAACTGAAACATTGGGAGGATTCAGGATCATCGGAGTGGGGAACAACCAAACTGGTAATCCAATAGTGAGTCCTGGAAGACTCAGTGTGGCAACATATGGAGGACCAAAGTTTCCAAATGAAGGAAAGTTATAAGGTTCCCTAGGAGAAGGGGTTCCTCCATTGGTACTCCCAGGATTCGATTCCATTACCACTGGCTCGACCTAAGGTCCACTAAGTAAAACAAACAACACACGCTATGAATCTAAGAAGCAATCAATCAAACAAACCTTCCTACGATGAAACCACTAGTTGTTGATTAAATCCAACATCACGAGATCAAAATAGGAAGGGGCGGGGATAGAGTGGGTGGATCAGTTACGTTGGCGACTTGCTTAACAGACTTACACCTTAGTGCAAGCTTCCACACAGTAATTGTGGATTTACCCTCCAAGGGGCCCGAGTGAGCTTGACCAATGTCTCTTTCAGGTACAGTGAGACTTCCCTTCACCATCACCTTGTGTGAGATCCTAAAGATTATGGCTACTAAGGTCACCAACTCGTAGTCAGCCCCTGGGCGGGAACAGTCGACAGTCTAGTCAGAACATATGGGCAGGATAACAAGTCCGAAATCAACCCGAAAGGCTCCCACACATAATCGTGGGTATACCTTCTAGTGACCCCCAATATACGATCCAACCACTACAAACAGTTGGGCCACGGAGGGATAATCTTCGTAACTCACCCAAATGCGACCTCGTGCGTAACCCCTGTGTGAGAGGGGGATCCAAGGCAGACTAATATGACAATTGGATTTAACCCTCCCTACCGCAAGATACTAAGTTTGTTTGATAGCTTTGGAAAGTTATCCTTTCAACCTATTCCAAATCCCTACACCTTAAACTAATGTAGGTTTTCTAACAAAGATGTAAAAATTCTGATAAATTTTAGTTAAGCATTGATTTTAGTGGCTGTTGTTTACTCAGAGGGTGTACGAAAGTGAAATTGATGGAATGATGACTCAATTCCAAAAAATATGCATGAAATATGATAAGCAATCATTTCTTTTCAATGAATACCTATTTAAGGGAAAGAGGAAGAGTCGTTTTCACTATCAAACACTTGATAAGGAATGCCCTCAATCAATTTTGTTCTCAATCAAATCCAATATGATGCTACAACATTTCATAAATGCAAACTAATATGCAAGCTAATCATTAAGATGTACTTTTGTCGTTTGTGTGCGAATGATAATCAATTCAATGAAAAACTTGTCTTGCCAACTACCCTTTCAGATCAAGGAGATTCAGACAAGGAAACACAGATTTCGCATAAACGACACACCCTTTGTGCAATCAAACAAGAGAAAGAAAACCAAAAACTCAAAAGGAAGGAGAAATAAATTGGATCAGATGACCTCAAAGAACCAAATGAGAAGAGTTACAGACTTCTAATTTCCTTCACTAGAGTTCCCGCTCAGTCGGATAGGAGAGGAGAAAGAAACAGATTGATTTCAAGCTCTCAACAACAAAAAACTCAAAAATGAGGGAGAAGGGCATAAAATCTGAACATTAAGGTGTTTAATTCTCAAGAGGAAGCATGTCAAAGGTCAAAGGAAGACTCATTGAATCACGAAGCAACTCAGCAACTGAAGAAACAGAGTCTGGACCTCCAAAAACTGGAAATTTTGAAGAGATTTTGGGCAAAAGAGGGCTGACACTCTGGTATAAGGGCCAACAGAGCGTTATAAATCTCCATCCAACAGCTTAAGGGAGTGCTGGCACTCTGCTAACATTGGTAGGGGGCGCCAAGCTCAAAAACCTCACAAAAAGGTCCAAAAACCCAAAATTTTGATCAACTTTTCATAGGTAAGCTGAGTGTGATGGGGTAAAGAGCCAATCAGCATACGAAATCAAATGTATGAGATGAACGAGATATGAAAACAATCAAAGGGTAAGACAAGGTCTATGAGGAGAAATCAAAACTGAAAAGTTCTGATTCACTCCCCAGTGGAGTCACCAATTTCTGTAGTAGGAAAATCTCCTTGCAGACAGGTAGATTGCCTCAAAGAGCTAGACCCTTAACTCTAAGACAAAAAGTGCTTAACGTGGACACTGACTTCCTTTCAGATCTATAAAAACTAATGCATGAGGAGGAAGGAGAAAAAAAGTACCTTTTAATCGACGTTTGTCCCTGCACGCTCCGAGTTGAGCTCCAATCTTTCGCTCCTCGATAAGCCCTGTAGACAAACAAAGTACGACCACTTCCTACTCTATAAAGATTAGTCCGAAATAGGTATAACTACTAAAGAGACAAATTCATGTGATATTGAACATGAATTAGAAAGAAATAGGCCAAGTAAATTATATTAATGAGGACAAAACATTGCTTACAGCCATGGATGAATTGCAGCGGTTTCGTCAAGTCCTCCTTGTCTACCCCTTGCTCAAAAGATCCACGATATGAATGATGATTGCTTCACTGATTGATCCCTATGAGATCATAGGTCTCTTGCTACCAAATTACCCTTGTTCCAACACCACTTATAAGATCATAAGTTTGGTGTGATTCTCCTTTTCCAGTCCTCTTTCACCATTAGAAAGCTTTCTTATATAGCCTTGGAGAGGCTTTAACCACTTGAGATATCCTTGGGGAAGGTGAGGATTTTCCTCCTTCAGTTGAGGATCTTCCCTAAGATCATGGCTGGACTAGGTATTTGAGCTCAACTGCCTTCTAAGAATGGAAATATCCTTCCCCCATTCATCTCAACAACTTAACTACTGCCCAGAATAGGTAGCGCTCCCTCAAAAGGACCATCAGAGAGTTGTAACGCTCCCTAGTAGGCTATAGGGGGGAGCCAACACTTTCAAAATCCATATTGCTCCCTCAAAAGGGCCAGAGGAGCTTTATAACGCTCCCAGACAGTGTAAGGGGGAGTTTCGGTGTTCCCAGAAGAGGTATAGCGAAGCGCTCCCCTCCAAAAACTTAGTTTTTGAGGTGCTTTCAGATGGTAAAAGGTTTGTAAGCCTGCTGACTCATTTCTCCTCTTCCAAATCAAATGTTTGAGGTGTTTCAAGTGTATTTCTCATGTTGTTATAGGCATGACATAGGCATCATGACAGTATGCTTTCTTTAACACTTGCGACACTTGTGAGCAAAGTGCGACACTTGTGAGCAAAGTGCGACACTTGTGAGAAAAATGCGACACTTGTGACATTTGTAATGACGACACTTGCGACACTATCAAAGTGAGAAATATTGAGGTGTAACACACTTGTCCTTGGATTTTCACTGAAGGTGACCTTGTCCTGGTCTACGACCAAGATAAGGACCCCCTGGGGGCAGGAAAATTCAAGCCAATGTGGTTCAAACCTTTCATCATAAAGGAGGTTCTAAAAAAAGGCGCTTATCATTTGGTTGATTTTGAAGGGAATGCTTTGGCAGAGCCTAGAAATGGACTCTACCTCAAGAAGTATTACTCATAGGCAGGTCACCATGGATAACTTTTTGTAACATATGTATAGTCTTTGTACTATTAATTTCTAGTTTTTTTTAGTGTTATGGACGTGTCATTTTGATGTATCTTTCGTCACTGTGGCAGATGTCAAGTGAACCCACGATGTTCATTGGGTACGTAGATGGTGCTAACCGACACACTCGAAGGCTTGCCTCCACAGCTTGGGTAATTTTTACACCTCAAGGCCAGTTATTATCTTCTAGAGGTATATACTTAGGTGACACCACAAACAATGTCGCCAAGTACAGTTCAGTTATTGAGTTGCTTCATGACGCTCTGTCATTTGGTATCTCTCATCTCTGGGTATATCTCGACACTCAACTGGTTGTGTCTTAGTTTAATATAGTCTATCATGTTCATGATCCAACTTTACACCGATGATTCCTTAGGGTACGTCTCTTAGAACAAATATTTGATTATATTACATATTTTCATGTTCCTAGGAGATTAAATCAGGTTACAGATACTCTAGCTAATCAAATTTTAGATTGGCATCTTTCACACATATGAAAAGAGATACACATAAACATGTAAATACATTTTTTACAAATATGATCCATAAGCCACAAAAATACATAAAAATACATATATAACATCATAGTCACCAGAGTACATAGATGGATGCAAGCGCCTCAAAATATAACCAATAACGAGTCACGGGGCTTATGCCCTCAAAACATATATAAAAGTAGTGCTCTCGACACATGAAAAGTCTAATTAAAGTTAGGGCCTGTGGGCCCTGTTGTACTGATCTACAACATTTTCCAAATGCCAAAACAATCAGACCCACGTTTGTGGTGCCCCCACTACATGAGGTCGCATAAATGGTGGCAGGTCCTCAATCTCTACCATAGGGACCATGCAATTGAGCGTTGTAAAGTTCTTCTCCACTCATCTCAACACCCTCTCAACTTCCCCGGCTGGAAGATCTCCTGTTGTTACTGGTCCCCCTACGGCGGAAGCTGTGGCCCCTGGCCGAGGATGACGCCTGTTCCTCGCATAGTTAGCAGGTCGCACCGGTCCCACATCTGCACACAACAAACACATATCTGTCAAATTCTCTGGTATAAAAAAATGATATATAACAAAAAAAACATAAAAATTACATGTGTTTACAAAAAAAATATGAATGATGGAAACTTACCCATCTCTCCTCGCTCCTCACCAGAAGGTATTGGTATCTCAGGATCTCTCAAAAAATCAATCCTAGCATAAGGATAATCCTCGATGACTGGGATCTGTCGCAACAACCACGCGAAGAAATCATCATCGAAGGACTCATTGGTCCTTCCACCACCCTGTCGCGGTAGTAACACTTCCCATATACACATAGTAGGAAGAGAGGTCTGATGGCCTCATACCACTACTTGAGGACTAAAGCTCGAAACTCTCTTAAAGAAGAAAGAGCATAAAACGGTCCTGAACCCAAAGTTCCTCTGCGTCCACAATCAACAATCTGTCAACTACCTCTTCATACACTCTAACAATGTTGTTCTCCAATCAAATATTTGTGCATCTAAGCACTGGACGACATAGTTCATCTGTGCATGGGATTCCTAATGTAGAGTCACATAACCAATAATTCGCCCAATAAGAAACACTATCGCCTGTAGTGATAAGTCAGTGATCTTGCTTATAGGCACCTGTGAGCTCGAGCGGTCTGTACCAGCCTCACAGTAAAGACCTATCAATTCCTCTATGTTATGCCGCCCCATAGGAAAAGTTTGGAAGTTGTCTGGTTCCCCTCTCCTGGAGAGGCCAGTCAAAAAATATGTGTCCTCGGTCATGGGCACCATTGACTACCCCTCTAACATGAATGCCTCTGCATATGGATGCCAATAGTCAACCAAGGCATTTAGTAGCCTAGGTTGTGCCTGCATAAAAGGACATAAGAAGAACTTGAGCAACCCACATTGCATCAAGGCATCCACAACATTGGGGTCTTCCTCGACCAACTCACTTACCTCCGCATGCTCTCTTTCTCTCCAGTGGACATACATCCTACAAAACATCAAGGTTCAGGAGGGTTAATCCTTGTTTTTAAGATCTTTTCATTCAATAAGGGGGTCCACACGGGCTGTAATGCTGATAGTCACATGTACACGCGTGCAGAGTTTACTCTGCCTGAATGTACATGTGGCTTGTCCTGAGACAACCCACGTGGACCTAGGGCGGGCCTTTTAAAGGTCAACACCCCCCTAAAAAATGGAACCCAATGCAAAAGTAAAGACTTAAAATGAAAGATAAGAGAGTTTGTACTTACTTGGTCTAGACAGATGGTTGTTTCGTCCAATGTAGCTCTTGGAATCACCACTTTTATCAAAGGGGGTGTTTTGGCTCCAGAGTCAATTTCCAAATCAGCAATGGTGATAATGAGCTGTCAGCTTCTATTTATAGACTTTTTGGCCTCTTTTTGTCACTTTTTTGGCCCCCCTTATTATTTTCTTTAAAAGGAAAACCATTTAGAGTGATTCAAGAGTTGCATTGGAGGGGTATGGTAGGGTATCGGGACATTTTTTGGAGTTTTGGGTAACTTTTGACGATCCGTGGAAAAATATCAGATGATCAACTTGAGCATATAGGTTAGGTTTATACCCTGATTTTTGTATCTCGTTGTCTTTATCCCTTTTCCATAGGATCAATCCCATCAAGTTGCGACACAGAACCATCATTGCTTCTTTATAAGTGTCACAAGTTGGTGGTAGAGCTTACCGGAACATGGATACCCTAGGTAGATCTTGGTTGCATTATGAGGTCCATGTTGTCTCTAATAACTGTAGGCTCAAGAGTCCTTGTTGTTTTTCCTAATTACGAGTTTGAGCCTCATTTGCTTGATTCCTTTTCACTCTTGACCTCACCCTCAGGACTCCCAAAATATATAACGGGTCTTCTTTTAAGCCCTTTGCAGACCCTCTAAACATGAAAAGATTGTCGAGCAATCTTGTGGCCTTTCATGCTCGTTAAACTAAAATTTGAAGTCATGTCTGTCCGACGGTAGTTTACCCATTTTTTGGTCTGGATGGTCAACTGTACGAACAAAGGTATACTCTATGGAACTTCAGTTCTCTAGAAGAGTACTCTCAAGTATCATTTTAACCCTTTTTCGGGCCCGGGGGACTAAATTTATGAAAAAGGAATCCCCACGGAGTCCATAGTTAAGCTCTTTTCAGACTCCCTAAAATTGAAAATATTGTCAAGTGACCTTATTCTCTCACATTCGTCAAATTGGTCCAGAAGAACATTCTTGACAGAGTCCATAGTTAAGCTTTTTTCAGACTCCTTAAAAATGGAAAAATGGCTGAGTGATCTTGTCTTTATCACACTCATTAAAATGGTTTTGAATAGACGTCTTGTTGGTGCTAGTTTACCCCTTTTTCGAACCGACTAAACTACCTTCGAAAAAGGTACCCCTATGGAGTCTCCTTTTACATTTTTTCAGACTCTCTAAATATGAAAAACCGTCGAGCTTACCTTCTCTGGGCTCGTTAAACTTACATTGAAGAACATTACCATTGTGTGTTTTATTAATCGCATTTTCACACCCACATCTTTAGCCTAATTCCATATCTATGTTGCTCTCAATTGAACCATCTGAAGCATGCCTCATACACAATCCCTATAGCACTTTGCTTTTGCGTCTTGACACCATTGGCCCCTGGAGGATTTTTCCCGACTGTTCTTTTCTTGCATATGTCCCTTTGCCCTGAGCATCCATGTGTTCCATGCGCTTGGAACTAGTATGTTTGCGACACTTGTTCTTCCTTTGTAACGTAACATTCTTTTATTCTTTTTTTCAAAATCATTGAAAAAGACAAAAAAAAAAAAAAAATCAAATATACCCCAAAAAGAGGAAGGGAAAAGTATTTTCTTTATTGGAAGCACAATAAGTCGCCCTTGGATAAATCACATCTGTCTGTTTGTTCGTCAAACTATGGGATTTAATATGACCTTAGGATGTTGTTCTCGCTACATAGAATTGTGTCCTCCTCTGTTTGGTTATTCTTCCAAACATATGGAGAGTTTGTCTTGCCTCCTGCCTTGTAAACTTATTATTAATGCCATGCTTCTTGAGTCTCATCATTTTTCATGCTATTCTCCAAGGGAATTTTTTACCAATCTTGAGTCAGCCCCTCTGCAGTTTGTCTCTTGCCCTCATACCCAGCCATCCTGAACATCTAATCAAGTCTTTGTTCAAAATCAATGAAGCCTTTAGTCTGATCACCAAGATTCTCTAGTCCATGATCGATGAGCCATTGAAGACTTCCGGGTAGTGAAGTTGTACACTCATATTACACTCCTACCTGAGTTTTGAAGATTTTGAAGTTGTTTCTTGAGCTCTAAAGACCTTATCTCCAGCCATTGGGCCTTATCATCTTCTGAGAAGATGGATACTCTACATGTATATCTTTTTGATTTTGAGATGTAGCTTCGCTGTGTATTTTTTGCAGCTACACTTTATATAAGTTATTTGACATGGATCTACAGTGTATTTGATTGGTAGCCATGATTCTATTTTATCCCAATCATGGGTATGCCCGCCTCGGTGAGACAATTGTTATTTTGTAGACGACACCTCCCGATTCCTGGTCCCTGGGATCACTTGTTCGACACATCGGTGAATATTGTTAATGTATTTCGACCATCAGATGCTCTTATGGCCTCACACATTAGGGGACATCTGTTATAACCCTAATTTTCACCAGACATGCTTACCTGGGATCAAGCCATCTCAGATTCCTTCTTTTCCAAAACATTGCTGAACAACTCTTCTTAAAAACCTCTTCTATAAAGGCCCACGTGCCCTACTCCATTACTGCACATGTGTACATGCTAACTGACCCAAAACAACCCACGTGTACATACAAAAGCATGAAAAAGGGAAATTTTCTGATGGAACACATAGCTTTGGGTAAGTTAACTAAACCTTCCAGCCATGCATGACTGAGGGTTCGTCCAAATACCTAGCTTCTTCTAGCCTATAAAAGAAGGGTTAAGGGTCCCATTTGGAGGAGGAGAATCATAGTAAAGAAACTATACCCATTTGCACATTCCCTTTGTCCCAACCCTTTAGCCATCCTTGTGCAAGAAGAGATACAGAGAAAAGAAGTTGGAGGATAGTTGAAGAGGAGACTAGGACCAGGTTTGCAAAGCAGTAGCTAGCGTCAACATTGTAAGTTGATTTATTAAAGTTGGGAATAAAGAAGTATTTTTCCCATCCCACCATATGAGGTGTTCATAGTTTATTGCATACATGTTTGAAGCTCTAACCCATTAATATTTATATCAAATGCATGTAGAGTTTGTTGTGTATCTTGTGTGAATGCAGGTCAACCATAGAGGAGAGCTGCAGTCAAAGAGCAATCAAGTGTGAAGAAGGATCGATATCAAACACCTGGAATAAGGTAAACTCACTTAACTGTGTATTTTCTTAATAATGATGGGGATTAGGTCTGGGACGATGGTAGAAAATAGGATTATTTAGGTCTTTTCTGCATGCATAATTTAACCCTAGATGCTAGTCCGTCGAGGGATTTACCACTCACAACATGCGCTAAGACCCCTTTCTTGATTTTTTCACAAAGAGGTTATTTCCTAAGGAAAAACCCCATTTTATAAAAAATGTGTGCTAACATATAGGCTCCATGGGGGATAGAGACCTCCCTATGAGGCTCTAAGAGCTGCAGTAGCTTTAGTTCCTTATCTTAGGGATATGGGGTCAATTATTAAGAAAAAAAAAGAATGATATTTACAATGACATGAAATCCACTCATGGCTAAAGAAAATAACCTTTTTAGAAAATGCCCATTTACAGGGCCACCAAAAACTTCAATATCCTACAAATTCTGCAACTTGTAAGTATTATTTGAAAAAAAACTGAAATTTTGAAGGGTCCAATCCAAATCTCTTCGAATTTACCATGATTTCCTTTGTCTTGCTTGGGCGCATCCCATTTGAGTACTAGATCTCCCATCTAGAAATCCTCTTTACTTACCTTCCTGTCAAAGGCCTTCTTAATATTTTGTTGATGGTCATGTGCTTTGTCTAGTATCTGTTCTCTATTATGTTGCACTTCTACCAGCTACTATATTCTTCTGATCATCTCATCAAGTTCTCCTTGGTATTATTGGAAGAAATTTGCCATAGGAAAGGTGAGCTGAGAAAAAAAGACGGCCTCAACTCCATACACAAGCTGAAAAGGGGAGACACTAACAGACCTCTTTGTTGTCACTGTATTATCCCACAAAGAAAATTTGAGCTTTGAATCCCATGCTTTCTTGTTGTCCTGTAAAAATAGTTTGATGATCTTTATAAGGCTCTTGTTAGAGGACTCTTCCAGTCCATTCCCTTGGGGGTAGTAAGGAGTAGAGTGAATTAATGCGATTCCAAAATGTTCACAAAACTGGGTCAATGGTTCATCCTTGAAAGATGCAGCATTATCAGTGACAATCTTGTTTGGACAACCAAATCTTGCCATAATATACTCAAGAAATCCAATTATTACCTTGTGGGAAGCACTCCTTGTGGGAATGGCTTCTATCCACTTGGTAAAGTAATCCGTGGAAGTCAAGATCCACCTGTGATAACCACTTGAAGCAGGATGAATTTCCCGAATAAAATCTAGGCCCCATTGCTGAAAGGGTCATGAAGCTACCATAGGATTCAATGGAAAAGACTTGAGATGCTACTTTCCATAGAATTTTTTACACTTAACACAAGCCCTAATATTTTCACAAACATCAATGAATAGACTAGGCCAGAAATACCCAACCCTGAGAATCTTATAGGCTGTGGTTCTGTAGAAGTGATGCCCCCCAAAAAAACTATCATGAAAACTAGACATAATATTTTGGGCCTCCTCTGAGTCTAAACATCTCAAAAGAAATCCCAGAGGGTCCTTCCAATACAATACTTGATCAATAAGACAATATTTAATTTATTTAATCTTCAAAGCTCTTACCTTTCTTTTCTCCATACCATTAGGAGGCTGCAAATTTTGTAGAAAAAATATAATGTCCTTGTACCAATAACATTCTTCCAATGTAGGGATGACTTGAGGACCTTTATCAGACAACTCGACTTTCTTATTTCCTGAGAAAGTGTCGATGAAATTAACCCCCAAAGATTTGCAATTAGATTCAACCAACAACCTAGATAAACCTTGGCCTTTAACCAATTTGGTGGGCTTTATTTCATGATCAACTTCAAGGATTTTGGCAATCCAGTTGCTCCTTCTTCCGTCTATGCTAGGATAAATGAGAACATCCTTCACAGAAGATGAAGCAACATATGCAATGACTCTTGAATGCAGAACATAGACCTTGAAAGCCTTGACGGATTTCACCAAAGCATAGGCCTTTTTTTCCATGATGTCATATTTTAGTTCAACATCTCTCAATTCCCTATTGAAAAAGGTAATGGGATTCTCTAACCCTTCAACATTCTTCTGCAATAAAATAACTGCTACTGTATCAAATGAAGCGAAGGAAAAAATCAGAAAATCCTTGGAGTAGTCAGGATTGATGAGCACATGTGCTTTAGTCAATGCCTTCTTTATTTGATCAAAAGAATTATGAGATTCAACAGTCCATTTGATTTGATTTCCTTTCCTCAGCATGGTTGTAATATACTTTACCAATTCAACAAAATTAGAAACAAACCTTTTCAGAAAATTAATTTTCCCCAAGAAAGACTAAACTTTTTTCTTGGATCTAGGGGGTGCCAAGGTTTGGATATTTTCTACCCTACTCGAATCAATCCTCACCCCTTCAGCTGACACAATGTGCCCCAACAATTTTCCCTCCTTCATGGAAAACAATGACTTCTTGGGATTTAGGGAGAGAAAAAACCTTCTGCATTTTAGGAAGACCTTCCTCAGATGATCATAATGTTCTTTATCATATTTTGAGAACACTTTTATGTCATCCAGATAGATGACTACAAACTTGTCCCTTTCTCCAATAAAGGCTATGTCCATGGCTCGCTGAAAGGTCGCCCCTGTGTTCATCAATCCGAAGGAAATATTAGCATACTTAAATGTACCCCAAGGAGTAGTGAAGGTTGTATTCTCTCTGTATTAAGGAAGGACATAGATCTAATTGTATCCAAAAAATCCATCAATCATGGAGATCCTAGATGCACCTGTCACCCTCTGCAATATGTGCGCCATCTTTGGCAAGGGGTAATTATCCTTCTTAGAGATTTTGTTTAGGTTCTGGAAATCAACACAAACTATGATTTCTCCATTCTTCTTTCTCACTGGGACCAAGTTGGCCACCCACTCAGAATACCTCAAAGGAATTATAATCTTGGCATCGAAAAGAGTTTTCACCTCTTTCTCCATAATAGGCAACAACATAGGATTTATTTGTCTCAATTTCTTCCTAAATGGTTTGGCCTCTTCCTCCAATGGGATCTTGTGTTCAATGACACTTATGTCGTATGTTCTAAGATCTTCATGTGTCTAGGAAAATACATCAACAAACTCTTTTAACAACTCAACATATTTATCCTTTTGTTCCCTTGACAAGTTGCTTGACAGCTTGACAAATTTTGGGTCCTTCTCTGTACCAATATTGCACTCAGTTACATCAACATCATCAGTTGAACCTTTACCCTTCACTGCCACATCATTCATGTCAAAAAGTATTTCCAAAGAAACTAGTCCATTTGGAATATGATTTCTAGGCAACTGAACAATATGATGATTAGCAATTTTGTTTAGAAAAAGATCAGCATGAGGCTTACTTTCAGAATCATGATCTTGATCAATATGTAATGTAGAAAACTCATCAAAAATATCAAGGAATATTTTTATCTCAAGATCATCCTCAGACACTCTCTAATTCTTGACATTTTCAGGTATAGAGGGTCTATATTTCACTTCTACATCATACTTGAGTTTAGGTTTTAGAGGGACTCTAAAATTACTTGCTGAAACAACCAAAGAATCAACCATGGAATTCTCTTCTCTTGGAATAAATGAAATGTTGAAAGCTAAGAAAACACTGTCAACTAGGTCCCACACTTCATTTTTATAATTTCTTAGGCTAGGGTGCTTAGCCTGATAAATATTTTTGATTTGATTGACAATTAATTCAGCATCCCCAAACACTGATATCTCTTCAATCCCCATGTCTTTTGCATCCCTCGAACTCAAAACAAGAGCTTCATACTTTGCCACATTATTGGTATTTTCAAATTCTAACTTGTAGGAGAAAGATATAGCCTGTTGATTAGGTGAAACAAAGACCACTCCAACACCAACACCTTCCCTAGAAGAGGCTCCGTCAAAGAACATCTTCCAAACAGAAGTGGCTGGAGGAGACTCTTCACAAAAAGTAATGGACTTTTTCTCATTTCAAGAGGAGGTTCAAGAGCATTAGTGAGCTACAATAAACTGGATCCCAAATCAATATCAAGTGAAAAAATAAGATGGTTAGTGGGGTTTGGTTCATCACTAATAATGTAGGCCAACTGAGCTTCCCTGCAAAGTCTTCTATGCTCCCCCCCAAACATAGGAATGGTAGCATATGTGAGGTCCATCTACAAGTTTCCCCTCAGTATTTTTATCCAAGATATTGACAAGAGCATGCCAAACTTGGGGGGAACATCAACCACCATGATATCCATGACCACACTTTTCATGGGCAACTGAAACAAGGTCACAACCATATATTTGATGACCCCAAGACACTTCACTTTCCTAAAGTCAAAAGAATATAAGTCATGGTAAGTCTTTGTGATTTATAATCCAAGTTTATCCATGACAATTTTGGGAATGAGATTATGAGATGCCCCTATCCATCAAATAGTTATGAAGCACCTTATCATGTATGTTCAGTGATGCATAGAAAGGAGGGGAGGAATTGTCTCTATCTTGTACCAAAGGACCTAAGATGACTGCTATCTTTTCATTGTGGAGATTTACTGAATCAATGGCATTTGAGGAGGGTTCATGCTGCAACATTTTGGAAAGATATTTTTTAAATTATGCATTTTTTATCAACTCCAAAAAAGGTACAGGGATCCTAATTTTTTGAATCTCATGCTCGAAGCTAAGAGAGGAAGGAAGTTTCAAAATCTCCTTCACTTTTGGGACAGGGATTTTGACCACCGGTGGGGGGTTTTATGCTTTCTTATCTTTGTTGTTGTCT
The DNA here is from genome assembly GCA_009831015.1 of Picea engelmannii. Taxonomy (NCBI): domain Eukaryota; kingdom Viridiplantae; phylum Streptophyta; class Pinopsida; order Pinales; family Pinaceae; genus Picea; species Picea engelmannii. The sequence continues at coordinate 435,140 of ML783907.1, read as the reverse complement.
GCTACATATTTAGCAGGATTTTTTTCTTTGGTAGGCTTATCAGGAATGTCAGACCTCCCTTATTTATTTTTGGACCTAAGGTTGTATTTATTTGGACTACTACTGGTCTTCTCCCCTTTACTCAACTCATTTAGTTGGTTGTCCATGAGAGACTCCTCATATTGGGTTAAATGGGGAAATGAGGAGGTGTCTCCAAGACAATGGATTTCAGGATCAACCTCTTCTTCATATCCTTCTTCATCAGTAAAATGGTTATTTTGGAGAGGGGCTTGGATTCTCTAATCATCCCTATCCCTTCTTCTTTGATCTCTTTGGATAATCTGAGGGGTGTTATTGGGTCTTCTGAAGTTACTCATATTTTCAGAATTAGGGGGCTTCTTTGATCTCTTTGCAAAATTGTCATCCATACATCTTCATTCACGGTGACATAATTGTTTGCATAACTATAAAAGGTTGGAAGGTGATCTTCTGCAGTTGTGTCTCCCTTACCCATGAACTTGGGAAACTTCTTAAGGTAGCCACCAGCTGGGAGAGCATTCAGAGGCTGAGGCAGGATAATAGGGGTGTATCTAGTAGCCAGTATGGCATCCATTCCATTCCTAGGGGGATTAGAACTTGCCATTGGGATGTGAACTGGAGGAGAACCAGGAGGAGATGGAGTTTGAAAAGGTGAGACTGGGACTGTGCTTCTGGGAGAAATAGGGAACAACTGAGGATTTGGAGAAGAGGATACAGGGCTCTAGGAAACAAAGGTTTCCCCTTCTGTAAATGCAACAACTCTAATAAGGGGAGGAGTGGCAAATCCTGTAGTGGGAAAATATTCTAAGGTCCTGGTTTTAAACCACTGTACAACATCAGGGGAAAAAGGGGTGTCAAATCTTTATCCTTCTAAACCGAGACTACGAGAAGAGAAATTAACAGGAAAACTCCCAAAATTTAAATTTCTTGAAATTCTAGTAGACGATATAAAAGGAGAATTAGAAGCAACTACTGGAGTTTGTAAAGAGGGATTAAGAAAATTACCAGGATCACTTGGTACAACAGTTGAAGTGCCTTCTTGAGAGGTATTTCCTTTTCTGATAATTTTTTCTGGGTCAACTTCAAGCATTGCTAGAGGCAGTTGTGGAGTAGACCTCGTGTGTCTGATTTTTGGAGCCACAACTGAAACAATGGAGTCAAAACAGTGGAGTCACCAGGTCCAAGTTTCAATCTTCAATGGTACTGATATCTGATGCACCTTCAAAATCAAAATCTCTTTGTCATTCTATCTCAAGGAAATGTCTTCAATTCATTCCCTGGCAACAATGCCAAGAATGTTAGCACTAGAAGTCACCTCTAGATTGCATTGAAGGTAAGCCCAATACCCATAAGGTTATATGTGACTAGGAATTGAGTTTAAAGAGGTCAAATGGATAAGACTCAAGAAAATATCATTTTAACTCAGAAAACTGGACTAGCACGCACAGGCAATTGAGGTCTTAATCAACTTTAGTCAACAAGTTGTAGTAAAGGTGAGTAGAAGAGGAATTTGGTGAGGAAAGTGTAGAGGTCTGCTATGGACATCAGGTCTTCAAGCAGTCTAAGGAGGAAAAACTTCAAACATAAGATCCTCTTAGATTCAAAGTTTCAGGAAACTGAAGAACACCATAACAACACTGTAATCAAGCATCCATCACAATACAACTATAACAATCCATGTGAATCCTTCAATCATCGACACATCAATATCAGAGGAAAATAAGATGAAGAAGAAATCTGAATTATATTAAACAAGAAGTTTCAAATCATGTACATAACCAGAGAAACAATGTGCTTCATCAAAACATTACAATGCGGGAGCCTTGCTCAACCATCCGACCTTAACAAAATATAAAAATTACATACTTATACTTAGACTGACTACAACCACTAGAGGAGTAATCAAGTCATTGCATTCAAGGATTTACATCTGTGTTTTCTTTGCAAACTGTGCATGTAGTCTTCTGTTAGACATGAGCTCTTTCATATGGACCTTCTTTGTCAGATTGCACATGCAGTTTTTTGTCAGATGTGAGCTTAGATATGCCAGTCCTTTCTGTATTTCCATTTATGGGGGGAAATGATGTCTCAAACACCTCCCTCTCTTTCATTAACTACCTTCATTGGGATCAAGATGGGAAGAGTCAACTCGACACCTTGAAAACGTGTTGGCCTCACTCTGATATTTGCCACCTGCATTTGATGGACCTTTGCAGGGAAAAAATGTAGGTGGACGGTGGTGAGATGGTGAGGATATGGTGCAAAACCGCATGGAACAATGTGAACAATATCCATGTGGAAGGATGTGGTTGGTGGTGTCTGGAAATGCGTGAATGCAAATATGTGGGAGATGAGGTGTAAAGGCACGAGGGTGATGTGGCAAATGAGAAAGGGATGTGGTGGCAGAGTGGTGTGACAGGTCAGGGGGTAGATGACAACAATAGTGGAGGACATGGAACTTAAGTGGAAGATAGATTTTAGGAGGTGAGAGGGAGAGAAATATAAAGTGGAAAAGGGACAAGTGTGCAAAAGTGTGAGTGGAGGACAGGTGTCAGCAGGAGCATGGGCGGTATGAGAGGTGGTCTGGAAATTTACTCGAAAGGGGNGTGTCTGATTTGTTTTGGAGGCAACATGATAGTGAGGAGCCCATTACAGAAAACCACCAACTTGGACCCCCCCATTAAAGGCAGAAAGGTCGAGGGGGTCCAATATTGGATGTGGACCATAGATTTGAGTGCGTCTTGCTCGACCACTAAGATCTGAGTGCTCCTTAGCACATCGTGACAACATATTAAGCCATCAAAAACTTAGGATAAGAAATGTAAAGTGGGTCGTGCTAAGACCACTTTCTTGATTTTTTCACCAAGGGGTTATTTCCTAAGGAAAAAACCCATTTTATCAAAAACGTGTGCTAACATAGTGTACACTCTCCTTGTAGTAAGACCTCATGACCTTTTTAGCAATTATATAGCAACCGATCCTGACCGTCTCGGGTAGTATGGGATCAATATTGTCTGTGCACCCCCCCCCCTCTACGTATGGAACCTCTCATATAGACTAGGCTCCCCCTTCTTCTTTCCATGCTTACTGGGACCCTGGAAACCTTTGGACACGTCCTCACCTTTGATGGATAGTCCTATAACCTAGTGGATGTCCTCTACGTGGATTGGATATCTCTTATTCAACCACATGATTATGTCATGTACCCTGTTGATAATAAACTTGGTACACCTCACAACTTCTCCACTGATGTCGAAAACTGGTAAGTCCCCAAGGTTCATGATGGTAGAGATGAACAGATTGATGAAATCAGGCTTTGGAAAAAAATGCATGCCTCCCAAATCGTCTGGAGAAACACTCCAGAAGACATCAATTTTCATTTGAGGGAACAAAACCTGGTCTGTTAGGTCAAGTTTGAGGATCTTGACCTGCTCTACCTTTCCTTTGAGATCGCCCATGATCTCAACCCGGGGGTCACAGGGCTCTTCTGGTACTACATCCTTTTAAACGACACTTCTTCTTCCTGTAGCTCTTGGCATGGCTAGTATGAAATATCAACAAATTGAACAGGCGAAACAGGGATTGGTGATCACGACTAAGGGTCGAGGGATTACATAGTCTTGCCCACACTTCAAAATTTGTAAATATCTAAGTTCTCTCTGGGAAACAGTGCATCCTACCCTAATTTCACAGAACCTTATACCCGGGCTTAGCTGACAAGTTATGTAATAATTTATATTCATCATTAACCCTATAGATGCAACTTGGATTTGATTTGTCCGATGAAACTGGTTAACGAGGTAAATATATTGGGTGATCTCGACATTTACTAGGCAAGTTGGTCAAAGAGGTGGCCAATTTCATACCTTATCGTTTAACAGATGAGAATCTTGACACGAATACTGATGAAATATTCACGTATCTCTACTTTATAGTTTACAAAATTCAGATGGGTTGTTGTAGCGATAATAAATGCTATGACTAGACTGGGTTCGTGTGGCACATGGACTAAGATTGCATCTGGATTTGTTCTCCCTCTGACCACAAAGGGGTCCCCGTCATATTTCATTATTGTCATTAATATCTTCGTGGATCTTCTGATCGTACACTGCTGAGTAAGAAGTTCTGCATCAAACAACACTTAGACAAAAAAAATGAACTACATGTCGCAGCACAACAATGAAGTCTTTGACTTTATTAACTAAATTCACAAAAATTGAAGAGAAAAAAAAAACTCAAATCTAGCTACTATACATGCTCCTTTAGACTAGAGCAACAATCCTTTAGCTCAGTTATGAGACATATAGGGTTTTAGGAGAGCGCCATTCACCCATCCTAGCCACAACATACCTTCCATTTTCATGAGTATGACTGCTCCAGAAGGTCATATCTCCACAACTATAAATGGTACCAACCAATGCATGCACAACTTTCCTGGATGTTTCTAGTACCGATTGTCATAAAGTAGAACTTTGTCCCCTTGTGCAAATGCTTTGGTCTTAATGTGTCTATCATGCCAATATTTTTGCCTTTCTTTCTCAACTGACTGGAGGAATTCTGCTAAAAATCTAGTCTCTTCAAGTTCTTGCAATTCCATGAGCCTCTACGCAACTTATTCATCCTCCGACATGTGTTTAATCTGTGCAATATATGAACTTGGAGTAATGAATTATGCAGGTACCACAACATATTTCCCATAAACTAGATGAAATGGAGTATACTTATGGAGTTTCTTTGTAGTTGTCCTGTAATCCCATAAAACCGCTAGGACTTTGTCATCCCAATCCTCCATGTTTGTGCAACAAACCTTCGTTAATCTTGTCTCCAAAATCTTGTTAAACACCTCCACTGTTCCATTGGATTGCAGATGGTAGGGACTAATTTTATGATGTTGGATCAAGAACTCTACTGTAAAATTTTCTATTGTACTACTGATAAAATGACCTCCCTGATCACTGGTCAGACTCTTAGGACATCCAAACTAAGTGATAATATTTTCAAAAATGAAGTTAGCAGCAACATCGGTCGAACAATCCTGAACAATTTTTGCCTCGACCTAACATGTAAGGTAATTAGTTGTGGTAATAATATACCTAGCCTTTGAATTCTTAGCGATGGGGTTGATTGGCTCAATGAAGTCAACCACCCATTTCTCAAATTCTTGTAGATCTCAAATTGGCTGAAGAGGAAATTCATCGCGTCGTGAAGGCTTACCCAATATTTGACAAACATCGCAATATCTAGCATATGCCTTTTCATCTTTGAAGAGTGTGGTCCACCATAGTCCTGCTTGGAGGACCTTTTGCGGATTGTCCTTTCCTCCAACATGACCTCCCACAACTCCATTGTGGTACTCCCATAATACGTATTTTCTTTCATGATATAAGACACATCTCCTGAGGATGCTATCTAGGCCCAACTTATACAACTACCCCACAATCAATTGATAGTCTGCTTATCTAACCACCATATGACATTTCTGAGTTGCGGAGTATGTTTTTGGGCAAGCCCCTATACTTAAGAAGACTACTATGTCTTCTAGGTATTCTGGTATGGTCTCATCCAGGAACAAGTCTGCATTTGGGAGCTGGTCATCAACTGCTCCACCACTTTCTCCTAACTCTAATATAGACATGTGATCAGGCCCTATGTTGCATCTTCCAGGATTAATGATTACTTCAAAAAAAAAATTCTGCATCAAACAACACTTAGATAGAAAAAATGAACTAGATGTCGCGACACAACAATGAACTCTTCGACTTTATTAACTAAATTCACATAAATTGAAGAGAAAAAAAAACTCAAATCTAGCTACTATACATGCTCCTTTAGACTAGAGAAATAGTCCTTTAGCTCATTTTTGAGACATATAGGGTTTCAGGAGAGCGCCATTGACCCATCCTAGCCGCAACATACCATCCATTTGCATGAGTCTAACTGCTCCAGAAGGTCATATCTCTGTAACTATAAATGGTTCCAACCAATGCATGCACAACTTTCCTGGATGTTTTTGGTACCGATTGTCATAAAGTAGAACCTTGTCTCCTTGCACAAATTCTTTGGTATTAATGTGTCTATCTTGCCAATATTTCTTCCTTGATTTCTCAACTGACTGGCGGAAGTCTGCTAAAAATCTAGTCTCTTCAAGTTCTTGCAATTCCATGATCCTCTACGCAACTAATTCATCCTTCGGCATGTGTGTAATCTGTGCAATATATGAACTCGGACTAATAAATTCTACAAGTACCACAACCTCTTTCCCATAAACTAGCTGAAATGGAGTATACTTATGGAATTTCTCTGTGGTTGTCCTGTAATCCCATAAAACCGCTAGGAATCTGTCATCCCAATCCTCCATATTTGTGCAACAAACCTTCATTAATATTGCCTCCAAAATCTTGTTAAACACCTCCACTGTTCGATTGGCTTGCAGATGGTAGGGACTAATTTTATTATGTTGGATCAAGAACTCTATTTTAATCTTTTCTATTGTACTACTGATAAAATGACGTCCCTGATCACTGGTCAGACTCTTAGGAAATCCAAACCAAGTGATAATATTTTCAAAAATGAAATTAGCAGCAATATCGACTGAAAAATCTTGAACAACTGGGGTTTTCCTAAGGCTTCCCAAGTCTTTTTAGGCAGTATATTAACATCATATACTAGATATAACATGACATCCTTAATATCAAATTCATCTAGCTGGGATGCTAATCTAAACCCCTTTCCAATCGGTACTTTCCTTCTATGCACTCTCTGAGTATTCTTCTCATGAATATTATTCCTTATTCTTGTTTCTAGATATTCTTCATTCCATAGAACTATGTACAGTGCGTTGCACAACTTTTTTGTCAACTAGTCATTCCCAAGAATATCAGAAAATAACTGAAACCAAAGTTCAAATACATTTTGTGGCTACTTAGGTTTTCTCCTCGGGACTACATGGTTTCTGGGTGCAGGCGGTGAAGCAGGGACTTGCATGACCTAGGGTAAACGATAGGCTGAGGGGGTTTTTCTTGCATCTCAGGGCCAGGGATATTCTGAAATACTTCTATGTCATTTTTAAAGAATATCTTATGTTTCATAGGATCATACCTGTCCTCCTTAGGCACTTCTTTATGGATCTGAGGTAAATCATCAACATCTGTGTTGGTCTTTGCTCCTCCTCGAGTAACGATATTAAGGTTGGGAAATTTTCCTCTAATAAATATCTTTATCTCTGAACTGATGAGTTTAGTTCCTTGTTGATATACCCAATCTTCCCATTTTTCAATTAGTTCTAGGCAGTCTTTAGTTATATTCCCATTGGTTCTGTAGTGAGAGCATCAGGTCGCCTCAGATGAGAAAAATATCTAGACATATGGCCTTTCTCATCACAGTTGTAGCATATACTTGGTCCTCTTCCCCTGGTTCTTCCTCCTCTGAAGTCTCCTCCAACTCCACCTCCACAACCACTTCCTGGTCCCTGAGGGGTTTCATTCAACCTAAATGATGTTCGATCCATCCTGTCTGCAAGTGCATCCAATGCTCTACAATGATTTGTAGCATGTGTGGTAGATGCACATAAATCACAATGCACTATATTTGACATTGTTGAATACTTATAAATAATGGGGCATTGTCTTGGACCATTCCCATGGATTTGAAAAATCTCGCAATACTCAACTGATGGTGTTGCTTGATTACTTAGAAAAGCATGATATGGGGTTGGGGTATGGAATGGTAAATTCAAAGATACTTGTGAAACTCCTCCCGTGGGTCCTGGTGAAGGTCCCATTGGATTCTAAGGAGGCCCCATTCCCCTTATTTGTGGACATTCATTCACAAAATTTCCTTCTATGTAACATCCGATACACCAGACTTGCAGTCGTCTTGGTCTGGGCATCGTCAATTCTTGAATCTTCTCTGGAAGCACTGATATTTTCACTCTTAGGCTTCCTAGATATCCTTCCATGGATTCAATATTCATTAATTGTTCCAAGGCATATGTCAAAGTGGCTATCCGTTGTTGCATTAACAAAATCCATGTCAGAGGTAGAAATCCTTGGATATACCATTCTCTTTGATGTTCCTCATGAATTGGATGTGCTAACCTCCCTATAGCATATTTAAACTTTTGGCTGTATTCCTAGGCTAATTCACCTTTCCTTTGATGAATTTCTTGCAAATCAGACAGAGCTTGTTTTTAGGACTGAGGTAGCTTAAACTATGTTATGAACATTTTCCGTACCTGGTCAAGTGTGAATGATTGAACTTACACTCTTGGTACTCCTAGCTCAATCGCCTTCATGTACCATTTGAGAGCATGATCTCTCAATGTATTATGGAACTCAACCAATTTATTCTCATCTGGAGTCCCTCTGGACCTCTATATTGCTTCACATAAGAACCAATGTTTCTCAACATATTCATCTTCCTTACCCCATAATTCTAGGTATATAGAAATCCCACCTCCTGCGTTACCAGCCATTGCTGATCTTACTGCTCCTACCAAAATAAAACCTAACGATCTTGGTTGCGATCTATTAGGGGATCCCAATATCCTCCCAATATTCGCGCCTCCCAGTTGTGACTGAATGAATGACTGTAATGGAATAGGAATAGAATAAGAAGGTAGTATAGAATTTACCACTTGTATAGAGAAACTTGGGGTATGGGTGATTCGGGGCTAGTGCCACTAGCTTCAGGGCAAGTTTCTTTGATCTGGGGGGTCTCATTCACATCCTATGAAGTGGTCTCTTCAACGAGGTTCCCGATATTTCCTGGAATCGGGGTTGAATATTCTCTTTCTTCTTCAAGATCCATGTCAGATTCCTTCTCCCTTACTTCTACACCTTCTCCTTCATGTCCATACTCTTGGGGACTTCTTTCTCTCTGCACTTCTCTCTCACTTAATCTTTGACTAGCCAGTATTTCATTTCTTCTTATCTTTCACAACTCTTCCATCTGTCCTTCCTCTACTTCTCCTGGTCTGACTTATTTCTGCAACTTCTCAGGATTTTTTACTTCTTTCTTTATCTTACCACACCACCACTTCTCAACTATGGTGGCTCTTTTTAAGTCTCTCTCATCTCTTGAGTCCATTTCTTTCTGCTCCCCCATTTTTCAAAGAACCCTCTCCCCGCTCTCAGGTCATGACTCCGCCCCAAACTCACCCCACCCCAAGCAAGGGTGTTTATGCTACCATCTCATTCGGGGACATAGTCAACATACCCTCCTCCATCAAGAAAACCTTAATCTACAATGGGATTTATCTCAATAGTCTTCCTCTTGCGTCTTTCTTGAAATCCACTTCTGCCAATGAAAAATATTGATTATTATCAGCTGCAAACTCAATAATGTATCCTTCTAATGTTGTATTGACCTAGAAATTGATCGCTCGTGTTACTGGATGATCCAGTCGATGAAGTGTTGCAATATTTTTTGTATCCCAAGTGCAAGTCGTCTTAACTTGTTCTTGGAATTTCGGAGCTTCTTGGAGCCTATCTATCCAGTGGAAAAGTTCTTCCGGGAACTTAACCCATAATATCTCGTATTGGTCACTCGATCTTTCTGAGTAAAAGACTACCTCCCGTGTATCTTTCACATATTTTCCTCTCAGCTCCGCTTCTTTCCATATGAAGTCATCACAATTTCTCTCCCACCAATGGTGAATATTAGATCTGTGAATCCACAAAAGTATTCTCCCTATAGGTTCCCTTTTAACGTAGGTCCCAGAAACATAACCATTTTTTTGGCGCATAATTGATCATACCAGGGTCCTTCTCAGGTTACCAACAAAAGGCACCAAGTAGTCTAGAGTGTTGACATTTTCATATACTTCGAAGAGAAGAAGTCTCACCGAAAGCAAAACCAAGACAAAAATATAGGGAAGGGAAAGGATATTACTTAGGTGGGTTTCCAGAACCTTCAAGATTCACCATGATCTTGTGCAAGATAGACTAACTACAAAACATGTTCAAAAGTCCATCGATTTCTCCACTTCCCTTCCAGGGATTCAACAACAGGTCGAAAAAGAATTCTTAGAGCTCTGTAGCTACTTTTGGGCTCCCTCGAGGAGAATTCAATTCTACAACAATCTCTCTCACCTGGAGAGAGTTACTCACAGGAATGGAAACCTGCTTCTTCAATCCATGGTACTGACAACCCACCTCTTCAAACCCATAGGCCTGACAACCTACTTCTTCTGTCTAGATCCTAAGTCAAAATGGTAAGGGTGATGGAAGAAACAAAACTCAAGTATGAAATAGATGATGGAAATAACAACCAACCATTAAGGCAAGGTATGGGCTCAAGCAAGTACCAGTGCATGCAAGTTACATAGGTCGATCATGGAGGAGGTTCAAAGATAGAGAGAATGAATCCCTTCATGAATGCCGAGTGCCTGAATGCTTAGTGTCATGTGCATGAGTGCGTGGGAAGCATGCAAGAATGGTTGAGAGAATACCCAAAATGAATTGATTTCCCCTCATAAAACCGCATGCACCAAGATTGACACATGGCTCCCTTGGGAGATTGTTCCTCTCCACTTGGAGTTCATTCCTTTCCCCAAAGGAATTGATGATAATATAGTTATTTTCCAAACATTATTCCTTTAGAAAAATATATTATAAATTCCCTTGGGGTTAAGCCCTCAAGATTAGACCTTTTTCCTATCCTCTTAGACCCTTCCCTTTCCCTTCCTAGTGGAGCTTAGTCCCCCATAACTCTTTCTTTGTGGTTGATCTACGCACAACAATGTATTTATATCAATGATATGCATAATTACATATACAAAAATAGGCTCACTGGCCTTTAGCATCTAGTCTCTCGGGCCTAATCATCACATAAGCCTCCTAGCTAATAATCACTTGGCTCACCAACCTACAAAACATATTTACAATTTAGCAGGGGCTCGGCCTTGGGGTATTACAATCCCCTCCCCTTATTTTTTCACTATCCTCAGTGCAACTATTTACATATTACAACAAGATTTTAAAAAATATTCAAAAAGATGCGGGTATTCTACCCATATGGCCTCTTCATGCTCTGAAGTGGAATCCTCAAGACCGTACCAAGTCCATTGGACCTTTACTATCCATATGGATCGATTCTAGAGCTGCTTGATTTTCTGGTCGAGAATGCATACCTAATGCACTTGAAAAGTGCCTTCTTGCTCCACCTGAATCACATTCCAATCAATAACATGATTAGCATTAGGTATACATGTATTAAGAAATGATAAATGGAATACATTATGGATGGTCATAGATGCAGGTAATGAAATCATATAAGCTACATGCCTAATCCTTTCTAGGATTTCAAATGGCCCACAATAACGATATGCCAATTTGGAACAATTTTCCAACTTCAGGAAACTTCTATTGGCCTTCACTTTCAGAAACACATGATCACCAATGCATAATTCTTTGTGGATCATGCCCTTTATCAGCATAGATTTTCTTTCTGTCTTGAGCAGCCTTTAAATTCTTCTTAATATTTGACATCTTATCTTCCATTTCCCTAAGAAACTTTGGCCCAACTACTGCTCTATTAGTTGGGTTGTCCCAACTTATTGGTGTGTTTCACTTTCTTCCATAAAGTGCCTCAAATGGGCTCATTTTCAGAGATTCCTGGTACCCATTTTTGTAGGAAAATTATACCAAGTGTATATAATCCTCCCACTTTTATGGTTTGTCCATCACATACATTCTTAGCATATATTCTATCACTTGGTTCACCATTTATGTTTTCCCATCAGACTCGGGATGATAAGTTGTACTGAAGTTCAGATTTGTTCAGAACCCTTTGAATAATCCCTTCCAAAACTTTGAGGTGAACTTTGGGTCTCTGTCAAACACAATTCTCTTGGGTATTCCATGCAATTGTGATACTTCCCTCATATAAATATCAACAACATTGGTTTCCTTGTGAGTAATCTTAATTGGAATGAAATGGGAAGCTTTAGTAAGCTTGTACACCACCACCATGATAGAGTCATTGTGCTTGCTTTTTCTATGAAATTTGGTGATGAAATCCATTATCACCACTTCCCACTTCTACTCAAGAATGGGAAATGGCCACAACAACCCAATTGGGTGTCTTTGCTCAGCCTTGACTTTTTAACACTCCAGACATTATCAATGTACTCAACAATTTTCTTCTTCATGCCTGACCAATAATATTGAATTTTGACTGCTGCAATTGTTTTCTGATATCCCGGGTGTCCAGCATAAGGTACATTATGCATCTCTTTCAATATCACACTCCTCAATTCATGAGACCTGGGTACATAAATTTTGTTTCTGTACAAGATAATTTCATCATTTCCCAATTTATAATCTTCAACCTTTTGATGCATTTTACCTTGCTGTAATTTTGTTACTATCTCCATGTACTGCAAATATTATTTTGCAGCCTCAGAAATTATTCCTTTAAGATCAGTTTGATACATGCTAATGGTTGTAGCATGCATTTCATTAACTCTCTTGTTGATTGCATCAACCACTTTGTTCTTTTTTCCTTTGATGTGTTTGATATCAAATTCATACTCACAGAGAAACTCTAACCATCTACTTTGCCTGGCATTTAAAGTTGGTTGATCAAACAAATATTTCAGACCATTATGGTCTATTCTCATATCAAATATTTTTCCCATGAGATAGTGCCTCCATTTCTTTAAGGCATGCACTATGGCTACCAACTCCAAATCATGAGTGGAATAGATCCTTTCATGCTCTTTCAATTATATGTATTCAAAACAAACCACAAAACCATTATGACTGAGAACTCCGCCAAGTCCTTCTTTTCGTGCATCTGTGCATACCATGAAATATTCATTCGGATCGAAAATACTTAGAATTGGAGAACTGGTTAACAACAACTTCAAATGCTAGAAGCTCTTTTCACACTATGTTGTCCACTGAAACTTCACCCCCTTCCTTTGCAAGGAAGTAATCGGGTGACCAATCCTTGAAAACCATGCAATGAATCTTCTGTAGTAGCCAACTAGACCCATGAAGGATCTGGCTTCTATCACATTATTATGTTTTTTTCACCCTTTAATCGCTTCAATATTTCAGGGTCCATCACTATCCCTTCTTCGTATATGATATGCTCCAAATAATGAATTACGTTTTGATAAAATGAGCACTTGCTCAATTTCGTATACAACTAGTTCTCTCTTAGGACTTGTAACACGATCCTCAAGTGATTCTCATGTTCTTCTTCTCACTTGTAATATACAAGGATTTCATCCAAAAATACAATGACAAACTTGTTTAAGTATTCCCAGAAAACACCATTCATCAAGCACATGAAAATAGTTGGTGCATTTGATAGCCCAAATGGAACCACTATGAATTCATAATGACCATACCTTGTCCTGAAGGCAGTATTACTGATGTCTTCATCTCTGATCCTTACTTGATGGTAACTAGATCTGAGATCAATCTTTGAAAATATATTTTCCTCCCTCAATTGATTGAAGAGGTCATCTATCCTTGGAAATGGATATTTGTTCTTTATAGTTACTTTGATCAATTGTCTAAAGTCAATACACAGTCTCAATTTCTCGTCCTTATTCTTTACAAATAAAACTGGGGCACCCCAAGGTGACACACTTGGGCATATATACCCCTTCTTTAGAAGTTCTTCAAGTTTCATTTGTAGTTCCTTTAGCTCTGGTGTACTCATATGGTATGGATTCTTCGACACTGGAGTTTCTCCAGGCATCAAATTTGTAGAGAAATCAACATCTCTTTTAAGAGGTAATCCCAATATCTTCTTGAACACATCCTCAAAATATTTTAGGACCACATGATCCTCAATATTTGGCACCTTATCCTTAGGTTCTTCCTCCATATGAGATGCAAATATTTGGTAGCCCTTCCTGTAGCACTTCTTCAATTGCATTGCTGAGATATCTCGGACAGTAACTGCCTAGGGAATTCCTTGGAATGTTCTTGGGTTCCATTCCTCGTTCAGGAAATTAAATGCCTTGTTATGACTATTTAAGATGGCTTAGTGTTGTTCCAACAAATACATACAAATTATAAAGTCATATTAACCCAAGGGAAGGATGTTTAAATCTTCCTTGGTACCCAACCCATTCATGTCCATTGGACATGATTTAACAAGCTCAACAACTTTTCTCCTGGCTCCTGTAGCTAGCTACACCAACTAATATTTTCCATGCTTGCTTCTTGGAAATTGAAATATTTCCACTACCTTAGGATCTATATAGCTATGACTAGCTCTTTAATCTATTAAAATAGTAAAGTCATGGTTATTGATCATACCTTCCACTTCAATCATGTGTGATTGAAATTCTGCTTGCTTGTTGTCTAGGGCTGCATAGATCCTTGGAACACTTCTTACCATGTCCTCCATTGTTTCCTCTTGTTGTACATTGTGTACATATCTCACTTTTTCACTTATGTGAGGACAATCTCTATACTTATGGTCTCCTTTACAACCCCAACATTGAATAGGTGGTTTCCTTGGCCTTTTCCCACCTACCTCAACCATTCCGTGCTCTCTAAAATATGGCTAGCCTTGAGGACTATTTCTAAAAAATGGTGGTTTGTTCCCCTTCTTTCTATTTTCCCTCCTAAACTTCTTCTTGTCCTCCCAATACTTCTAGAAAGTAGGCTTTCCTTTTTTTCTGATCATATAAGAACTTGTCTCTTCTTATCGTCTCCTCCAAAATTTTAGGATCATCATACTGAATTTTATCACCGATGAAAGATGGCATCCCACACAAATATATCTAGATCTTAACTGCCTCATCCTTGATGAAGGAGACATAGTTCAATAGTTCCAAAAATATCCTTTCATACTCATCAATGGTCATGCTGCCCAGTTTGAGTTCAAAGAACTCTTTCATATTTTTTCCATAATACCTCTTGGTCAAGTATTTCTTCTCAAGATGCTTCTTGAATTCCTTCCATGTAATAGTCTTCTCTCTGATGTGTTGCACTTGCACAAGATGACCCCACCACATGGATGCCTTTCCTTTAAGCTAGTAAATAACAATTCTTCCTTCCACATGAGAAGAATAATTATGTAGTTGGAAATATTTTCTCATTCCCAACAACCATGCCTCAACATCTTTATCTTCTTGACTCTAAGACTCTTATGCATCCTCCATATCTCCGCACTCTAGGATGATTATGTTCTTATTGATAGTTGTTAACTATGAAAAAATGTGTATCCAACAGAACATTGTCAGGTTAACTAAATTAACAATTTCAAGAAAAAATATGAACAATTTTGGTTCAATAATATATCAGATTTATTTCCTCCTATTTTCTGGGAAATTGTCTATTATGTTCACTTTTCTGGGTGAAAAGTTACATTCTATTGTTCAATTTATTTCCAATGACTTCTTCTTTCTCAATTATGAGCTTTGAGTAGAAAGATATGGTACTTTAAAACTTGAGATTTTTCTCTGATGCACTCCTTGTGCAGCTGATCTCTTTCCTCTGAGAAAAAAGGGATCTTAGTTCTTTGTTTGATCCTATCATAAGGTTCCCAAGCCTTTGGTACCTCTTATGATGCAAGTATGAACTATACGAAACCCACGAGCTTCCTTCTTAGCCCCTTTTTCCTTCTTTAACACAATTTTCGGGCACTAGCCCCTTTTCTTTAGCCCCCAACCACATTTAACCGCATGTTGTAACCAAACACAAATAAACAGGCACTTATCCAGATCCTAGGGAACTTTGGGGCTTTGAGGTTTGTTACTTCCTCATACCTCCTTTTCCTCAAACTCCAAATTGACGAACTCCCGACATCTCGTTAGCATCCACATACTAGGGTGCTACACAAAACAATTAAGAAGAAGACACATGGCTCAATATTATGGATGACACATGCCATGTTCTAACTACTATTAATGGCATGTGAAAAACACAAATCAGGTTGACACGTGGCATGCTTAGAGGAGGTCCATGTCACCCTAGGAAACGTCTTCGTGTTTTGTCTCTCCGGCTCTCTGGGACTTCAGGGCTTCGGGACTCTGAGTCTTCGAAGGTTTCTTCTATATTACCCTTCAAAGCTCCTGAACACTGAATTTTTGAATAGGTCCACATCACTCATGGGGACGTCATTACATCGTGTCACTATGGCACTCCGGAGCTTCAGGCTTTGGAGGATTCCATATCTTCTTCCAACATTTCCTCTGAACGTTGAATTCCCAAACCTATGAACCTTCCGGGGTCCATTTAGTATAATTTCCATCAATTAAGGTGGTGACACGTGGCCTCACCATCAAGTGACACATATCGGATCACTATTAGTACAAAAGGGCATGTAAAAGTACAAAACTAGATGACACATGGAATGCCTAGAGGAGGTCCATGTCACCCCAAGTGACATCATCATGCCATGTCACAATACATGCTTCGGTACTTTGTAGCTCCGAGCTTCGGAGGATTTCTCAGCCCAACACAATGTTCCTCCCGAACACTGAACTATCAAACAGATGCTTCCCGAAGCTTTGGTACTTCAAGGCTCCAAAAATTCAAAGCTTTCCTCAACACTACTCCTCATTTCCTTTGAACTTTGAATTTTCGAACTGTGCTACTCCAGAGTTTTGGGATTCCAACGCTTCGATACTTGAGGAGACTTCTCCTTACAGCACTTGAAAATACTTGAACGAAAAATCGATGAATACAACGATCTCCTTTGCTCGACTGTCAAACAATTAATCTAGTGACACGTGGCTCCACCGATGAGCGACACGTGTCAGGTCCTAATTGGTGCTAAGGGCCTGTCAAAGGTACAATATTGACTAACATGTGGCATGACCAGGGGAGGCTCATGTCACCCTTGGTTATTTCATCATGACACATCATACCCCATTCTTGGGCACTTCGTAGCTCCGGGATTTGGCAGATTTCTTGACTTAACACCATGTTTCTCCCAAAATTTTAATTGTCGAATAACTGCTTCCTGGAAGTTCGGGACTCTAAGGCTCCGGGATTTCAGATATTTTTCTTATCATTACCTCCCAGTTCTCTCGAACTCTGTATCATTGAAATACCAAACTTTTCATGGTTGATCTACAGACACATGTACCTATTAATTGAATGGTCTAGATGAGTTTCAGACTTCGGGAGAAAGTCCTTTATGCACACGCTTCAATCAATTTCCTGAATTGTGAACTGCCGAAATATTCAGGAAAAATCCATGGCTCTTATCCTCCTAGATAATCTATGGTTGAAAATCATTCTGGGACTTTGGAACTTCAGGATTTGGCCCCTTTTCTCAACAAAACATAAATGTTTCCTAATTCATGAAGTTCAAAGGACTTGGAGGTTAACTGGTGTGCACCTTCTCTAGAAATGATGGCTTTAAGGAGTGTGAAGGTGATCTTTTCTTTGTCAGAAAAATTGTGAACAAAGAAATAACCTTCTAGCAGAGTTAACCATTTTTCTAGGGCTTCTTGACGCAGACCTATTGAACCTCAGACCGAGATCCACTCACAGGATCGTTCTTAACCCCTTTGAGTTGGATCGACTCTTTCGGATTCCCTGCTAAAATCTACTTTCAAATCGATCCACAGGTCCATTTTTGCAACTCGCAATCTCACGAGTTTACGAGTCATGACTCCAGACTCTTCCTCTCCAATATCGCAAAACCCGAGATCACGAAATGGATATATCTCTTCCTCTGTCAGCTCCTTCTTTGCATGACCGCCGGCTAGGCTAAGCACTATCACCTTTTGTTATTCGCCGCTTCACGATTTTCAACATCCAACCTTTCCAGCTTCCTTTCAAGAAACCCCAAGAGGCGAGGTTGACTTTTCTTCTCTCGTTCTCACTACTCACGACTTCGCGAGTCGAAGGATCAAGATCACGTCCTCTTATCTCGCAAATCCTCGAGACACGAGAAGTCAATGAGGCATTGACTTCTTCCAATATGTGACGTGTGTCCATCGGTCTATTTCCCGGGCCCACTGTGTGGGTCTACCATGTATTTCCTCTGTACCTTATCTCTCGGCACTTCATGTCTTCTGATGTCAAAAGTGACCCCTCTCAACCTCTGAACCCCGAACATGTGAAATGTGATGGGGTTCATGATCCAACAGTCCTCCTGCGACCTGGATCTAACGGCTATCCTCGCTCCTTGCGATTTCGCCACTTGCGACTTGGAGCACCCAATCTTTGGGCTCTCACCTTGCGAACCTTCGAGTTCACAAGATCCCTTGATATCTACCACCTGTGCTCCTCCTAACGGATGGCTGCGATTCTCTCACTGCTTCGCTACTCACGATTTCGAGACTTTTGGGACAAAAGTCTCGACCTCTTATCCTCCGATATGTCAAAATGGAGAAATTTCGACACGTCGTCAACGCGGGTACCATGATGGAACTTCCCACCTTTTGGGAATTTCAGACTTCGCGACTTCATGAATCCTAATGCTGAACTTTTGGCTCTTCAACTCATGAAACCCCGAATTGGTCAATGAAGTTCTGAACTCCATGTCTGCGAGTGTGCCACCTGTCCACTCCTAGATGGACGATCCCGATTCTCTTCGTGACTTTGCCACTTGTGAAGTTGAAAAACTTCTCTTTCTAACCTCTGATGTCCAAATCCCCGATGAGGGTGATCTCACGACATGTGTCCTTCCAATTGGGCGGCTTAGACTCTTTCACTATTTTGTGACTTCGCCTTTCACAACCTCGCAAATCTTGAGGCAAGGCTTTCAGTTCTCCAACTCTCGAAACCCTGAAATGAGATTTCGTGAGGGATCTAATGGCTCTTGTTGGTTCAAATCCTACGGTCTCATTCTCTCAAGATTACACTTCAAAAAATTCTTCTGTAACCTTCTTTCTCCTCTGCAAGATCTGACGGCTTCCGGGACTTCGCGAATCCTCCACGGAGAATTTCAACCGTCAATTTTCTCCTCGACGATTCCTGTGAAATGAACAAGTATGCTTTCACGAACTTGTCCACCAACAAACCAACGTTGTTGCGCCTTCTTCCAATACTTCAAGGCACTATCCCTCTTGATCTTTCTCCACAACTCGAGTCTTCAAGAAGACTCCTTCACGCACTCCTTGCGACAACTTTTCAATACTTCCAAGTATTGAATCCTTTGACTCTGTGCACTCTCTGCGACAACAGTCTTTTCAACAAGTCCCTTAGGTTGCGAACTCTGAGACTCTTCTCGACCTGCACACACCTTGCATGGCTCCTGTGCTTATCTTGCACTTCTGCGAGAATGAGAACGGTGTTATCTCTTTTGAGCTTGCAGAGACGAACTCTGACTTCTGTCAATGCACACCTTTTAGACAATTTCACTGCACTCCTTGCAGGAAAACTCTTGCTCAGACAGAGAAACAATTGAAACTCATTCCTTACTCTCCCTCTCTTCATATTTCAGACATTTAAGATGAAATCATACATTCACGCATCAAATTAAATGCATAATAGAGAGTAAACAAGCATATATCAATCAATATGTACAGATACAGAAAGCAATTGAACACCATGAGTCTGAACTAAAAATCTTTGTATTAATCCAGAACTTTTGTACATGGGTTTTTCTACACAGCTCTCTTCTTCAGCTCTCCTATTCTCTCTTGATTGATTATGCTGCTAATGTTACAATGATACAAGTGAGGGTGTCTATATCCATTTTCCATCTGGCTCCTAAAACTGTCTAATCTAAGAATTCAAAGCTACCTACTTACATTTACTAGCATAAATGCCTCTTAGTCCTTCAGACAAGAGCGAGATGCTCAAGGTCTGATTATAGTCTATGAGTACACCCTTTCTTAATTGTTTCATTTATGTTTGGCGCATCCAACTTCAAAATATTTTAAACAATCCATCATGTGCCCAAGATGCGTTGGTGTGTGCCCCACGCTCGCTTGTTGTTGGCGATGCTCCTGCATCATACTCCCTCGCTTGAAAATTTTCATGGGATCCTGTCCATGCATTCTCACATGGTATTTCCATGCTTCTGGATCTCTGCTTCATTTTCCCAGTTGGCATATTCAACTGGATGTCCTTTCCACTTGACCAAGTATTCAAAATATTCCTTTCGCATGGTCCTCTTACTAACTCTTTTTTACAGTATGCTTTCCATCTGTGGCTTCTCTGCAACTGGCATCTATTTTTTCCACTGAACCTCTAGTTGTTCATCACTTGTTCTTTCTTCCTCAGCTTTGTATGGGTAAAAATTTGAGACATTGAATATCGGAGAAATTCCAATCCCATCGGGTAATTCAATCTCATAAGCATTTTCCCCAAATTTCTTCAAGACCTTACATGGTCCGATCTTCTTCATCTTTAGTTTGTTATATGTCCCCTTCAAGAACCTTTGTTTTCTCATATGTGCCAAAATCAAATCACCAACCTCAAATTGAAGTTGTCTCCTGTGTTGATCTACTCTGCGCTTATACTCTTGGCTCGAGTTTTTCAATCGCTCCTTCACCTGGCTGTGAAGTTCCTTCATTGCTTCAACAAAATCTTCTGCACTAGCACTTCTAGTTGCATTCTGTTCTGAATCTCTCAATTCCAAAACTCCTCTTGGTTGCATCCCATAAACAATCTAGAATGGAATCTACCCTGTGCTTCTATTGATTGAATCATTATAAGCAAATTCTGCCTGTGGAAGAATGTTGTCCCACTGACTGTGGTGTTCTATCACCAAGATCCTCAGGAAGTCTCCCAAACTTCTGTTCACAACTTCTGTCTATCCATCTGTCTGAGGATGATAAGCTGAACTGAACGACAAGTTTGTTCCTAGCTTTTTCCATAAGGTTCTCTAGAAGTGTCCCACGAGCTTGGTGTCTCTATTCGAAACTATGCTCCTTGGTAAGCCGTGAAGTCGAATGACTTCTTTGAAAAACAGATTCACAATGTGAGTTGTGTCACTATTTTTTTGACACGGTATGAAGTGTGCCATCTTAGAAAATCTGTCTACCACTACAAATATTGAGTCAAACCCTCTTTTTGTTCTTGGCAACCCCAATACGAATTCCATGCTTACTGCATCCCACGACCTGTCAGGTATGGGTAATGGTTGATAAAATCCTGCATTATGCCTCTTTCCTTTTGAATGATGACAAATTCTGCATGTGTCCATGAATCTTTTGATGTCTGCTCTCATTTCTGGCCAAAAATATGACTCGTTTAACTTTGAGAATTTCTTTTCATGACCAAAATGCTCGGCCAATCTTCCACTGTGTTTCTCCTTCAGAAAATTCTCCCTCATGGAGCATTTTGGAATACAAATTTGATTACCCTTAAACAATAATCCTTCCTGGATCATGTATTCTGTCCACTAGCTTCTGTCCCTGAGAATTGGATTCTCAGCTGCTTCATACGCCTCCTTAAAATCTGGATCATCTCTGTACATGTCCCTGAGATCATCAAAACCCAGTGTTTTGACTCTGAACTCCTGCAACAACAAACATTTCCTGCTCAAAGCATCAACAACTTTGTTAGCAGTTCCAGAAATATGCTTAATTACAAAAGTAAATTTCTACATGTAATCAACCCATTTAACATGTCTTTGATTCAACTTCTCCTGTTGAGTCACAAATTGCAAAGCATGATTGTCACTGTATAAGACAAACTCCTTAGGAATTAAGTAATGTCTCCATTTCTTCAATGCCTGAATAATAGCATAGAACTCCTTGTCATACATGGAGTATTTCATTTTCGCCTCGTTCAGCTTCTCACTGAAGTATGCTATTAGCATGTCTTCTTGACTCAATACTGCCCCTATTGCAAATCCACTTGCATCACATTTTACTTGAAATGTCTTTTTGAAATTAGGTAACACCGGAATTGGTTGTTCCATGATTTTCCTTTTCAACAAGTTGAAGCTTTTCTCAGCCTCTTCTGTCCAGTGAAAAGACTTGTGTCTCTTCTTCACTGTGTCCATCATCGGTGCACTAATTCCACTGAAATTCCTGATAAAATTTTGGTAGAAACTAGCCAATCCATGAAAACTTCTCACCTCAAATATACTCTTCGTTGATGGCCAATTCTTAATTACCTCCAGCTTATCTGGATCCATCCTCAACTTATATGTAGAAATAACAACACCCAAATAAATGAGCTTTGTCTTCATGAATGAAGATTTCTTCATATTTATCAGCAACTTCTCTTGCTGTAGCCTCTTCATCACTATAGCCAAATGTTTCAGATGTTCTACCTCTGTTTTACTGAAAATCAGTATGTCATCCAGATACACAATGAAAAAATTTCCGATGAAATCCTTCAGGACTTCATTCATCAACCTCATGAAAGTACTTGGCGCATTCGTTAAGCCAAATGACATAAAAATCCATTCATACAACCCTTCGTTAGTCTTGAAGGTTGTCTTCCATTCATCACCTTCTCTCATACGAATTTGGTGATATCCACTTTTCAAATCAATCTTTGAAATTTTTTTGGCTCCACTCAAGCAATCCATCAAATCATCCATCCTTGGTAATGGAAATCTGTACCTGATGGTTATCTTGTTGATCTCTCTCAAGTCAGTACACATCCTCCAACCTCCATCTTTCTTCGGACTGAGCATTGTTGGAACAACACACAGACTCAAGCTTTCTCTCACCAATCCCTTGTCCATTAAATCCAGGACCTGTCTTTTGACTTCTTCATTCTCCTGCAGCATCAATCTATATGCTGCTTTGTTTGGTAAACTAGCTCCAGGTATGATATCAATATGATGACTTACACTTTTGATCGGTGACAAAGAACAAGGTAGTTCATCCACTACTATGTCAACAAACTCTTCCAATAGTTTCTGAACCTCTTCCGGTACATCATCTACCCTTGTACTAGTTAAAACAATTTTAGGCTTCCTGACCACAATGAATTGCGGTTCCTCCTTCTTCTTAACCTCTGTAAGAAGTTCCTTCCCACTCATGAGAAGTACAGTGTTGCTTACTTCAGGTTTTACCTCTTTGTCCTTGATTGGAAGCAACATGTGAGTTCTCCCATTCTTCTCTTGGGTGTATGTGTTCTTCCTCCTATCATGAATCACATTCCTATCATATTGCCATGGTCTACCCAACAATAGATGAAAAACATCCATGGGAATAACATCACAGAGTATTTCATCTTTATAACCTCCTATCATAAATTCAACTAAACATTGTTTGGTGACATTTACCTGATGTCCTTTTTGTAGCCATGAAACTCTGTATGGACTTGGATGTTTGATAGTCTCCAGCTCCATCTTTTCTACCATATCTGTAGAAACAAGATTATTTGTGCTACCACTGTCCACAATGACCTTAAATACCATGTCCTTGGTTTTGCAAGTAGTCCGAAAAAGACTGTTCCTTTGCACCGAACTCTCCACCTCCTTCTCTGGCATTAAGATAACTTTTCGCATCATCAACGATCTTCCGTCTTCAACATCCTCTGCCTCAACATTCCTTCTTTGTGATTTGGAAATGTGAGTTTCACCACCTTCTTTCTTCTTATCTGGACATTCATAAGACTTGTGTCCATTCTTTCCACATGTGAAGCATTTCACCACTCCACCTCTTCCTCTTCCTCTACCTCTGGTATGAGGAAAAATGTTTCCATCAACATACTAACCTCTCTGTTCGGTATGCTGCCCTCTCTATGAGATTCTACCTCTCTCAGTTTGAGTCTGAGGTTTCTTCCACTCTTCCTTTGGTTTCTGACTTCTATCTTGGGCAACTGATTTGCCTCTGGGCTGACTTTTGCCTCAACCTCTTCGACCTTGTTTTCGGCTCAAATTCTCTTCAGCCTTTAGAGCCATCTGATAAGAATATTCCATCATTCGGATGGTCATCATGCTCATATCATCTCGAATGTCGTATCTCAGACCATTCATGTACCTAGTAACCTTTTCATCATCACTTTCACGATGACCTACCCTGATGTTCAGCCTGTAGAATTCTTCAGTATATTCCTTCACTGTCATCAACTTCTGTCTCAAATTTTGCATTCTCTGAAACAGAGTAATTTGGTAATCCCTGGGAATGAATTTCACCTTCATCTTCGCGATCATCCTATCCCAGCTCTTGATTTTCTTCTTGCCCTTGCAGCATCTATCATCTTGTAGCTCATCCCACCACAATGCTTCATGTCCTTTAAGTCTTGTGACAGCATGTTTGACCTTTTTGTCTTCCTCGACATCTTCATAGTCAAAATATGTGTCTAGAGCTCTAATCCAGTCTAGAAGTTCTTCAGCATCCAGGTTTCCTTCATATACTGGAATATCCATTTTTTCCTTGGCACCCATTCTTGCAACAACCCTAATCAGGCATTCATTTGCTACATCTTCTGCTGTGACTTCTTCTCTTTCATGTCCAACTTCATCTTCACTTTCAGATTCACTAACATCTCCAACACCGATTGTGCACCTCTGTGCTGTCTCCATGTCCATGAGTCTAGCGCGTATGTCATGTATCTCTCTCTCCATGGCTGGATTTGGCACCTGCCTACCCCTTCCTCTTGGCATTTCCCTCTCCTCTGGTGGATCAGGTGTTTTCTTGTCTCCTCTTCTCGGTGGCATGGCTGAGATTTTCTTTCTTTCTTTCCTTGTTTGAAATATACAAATAGAGTCAAGCTATGATACCAAAACTAACACAGATCTATCATCCCTCAGACCGAGATCCACTCATAGGATCATTCTTAACCCCTTCGAGTTGGATTGGCTCTTTCAGATTCCCTGCTGGAATCTACTTTCAAATCGATCCACAGGTCCTTTTTCGCAACTTGCAATCTCGCGAGTTCGTGAGTCATGACTCTCGACTCTTCCTCTCCAATCTTGTGATACCCAAGATCGCGAAATGGGTATAGCTCTTCCTTTGTCAGCTCCTTCTTTGTGCGACCACTGGCTAGGCTAAGCGCTAGCACCTTTCTCTATTCGTCGCTTCACGAGTTTCAATGTCCAACCTTTGCACCTTCCTTTCATGAACCCCTGAGAGGCAAGGTTGAATTTTCTCCTCTTGTTCTCGCTACTCGTGAATTCGCGAGTCGAAGGGTCGAGCTCATGTCCTCTTATCTCGCGAATCCCCGAGACGCGAGAATTCAACGGGGTGTTGAATCCTTCAAATATGTGGCGTGTGTCTGTCGGTCTATTTCTCGGGCCCATTGTGTGGGTCTACCACATATTTCCTCCGTACCTCGGCTCTCGACACTTCATGACTTCTGATGTCAAAAGTGACCCCTCTCAACCTTCGAACCCCGAACGCGCAAAATGCAATGGGGTTCCTGATCGAACGATCCTCCTGCGACCTGGATCCAACGGTTATCCTCGCTCCTCATGATTTCTCCACTTGCAACTTGGAGCACCCAATCTTTTGGCTCTCACCTTGCGAACCTATGAGTTCACGAGATCCCTTGATCTCTGCCACCTATCCTCCTCCTAACGGATGGCTGCGATTCTCTTGCGGATTTGCTACTCGCGATTTCGGGACTTTTAGGACAAAAGTCTCAACCTCTTATCCTCTGATATGATGAAATGGAAAAATTTCGACACATCGTCAACACGGGTCCCACGATGGAACTTCCCGCCTTTTGGGAATTTAAGACTTCACGAATCCTAATGATGAACTTTCAGCTCTTCAACTCACGAAACCCCGAATTGGTCAATGAAGGTATGACCTCCGTGCCGGCGAGTGTGCCACCTGTCCACTCTCATATGGACGGTCCTGATTCTCTTTGTAGCTTCACCACTCGCGAAGTTGAAAAACTTCTCTTTCTGACCTCTGATGTCCAAATCCCCGATAAGGGTGATCTCGCAACACATGTCCTTCCAATCAGGTGGCTTAGACTCTTTCTCTATTTCACGACTTCGCCTTTTGCAACCTCACAAATCTTGAGGCAAGGATTTCAGTTCTCCAACTCCTGAAACCCCAAAATGAGATTTCATGAGGGATCCAATGACCCCTGTTGGTTCAAATCCTATGGTCCGATTCTCCCAAGATTGCACTTCGAAAAATTCTTTCGTAACCTTCTCGCTCCTCTGCAAGATCTGACGGCTTTCGGGACTTTGCAAATCCTCCACGGAGAATTCTGACCGTCAATTTTCTCCTCGACGATTCTTGGGAAACGAACAAGTATGCTTTCATGAACTTGTCCACCAACAAACCAACGTTGATGCGCCTTCTTCCAATACTTCAAGGCACTAGCCCTCTTGAGCTTTCTCCACAACTCGAGTCTTCAAGAAGACTCCTACATGCACTCCTTGCGGAAAATTTTCAATACTTCCAAGTATTTAATCCTTCGACTCTGTGCACTGTCTGCGACAACAGTCTTTTCAAAAAGTCCCTCAGGTTGAAAACTCTGAGACTCTTCTCGACCTGCACACACCTTGCATGGCTCCTGTTCTTATCTTGCACTTCTGCGAGAATGAGAACGGTGTTATCTCTCCTGAGCTTGCAGAGACAAACTCTGACTTCTGTCAACGCACACCTTGCGGACAATTTCATTGCACTCCTTGTAGGAAAACTCTTGCTCAGACAGAGAAACAATTGAAACTCATTCCTTACTCTCCCTCTCTTCAGATTTCAGACATTTAAGATGAACTCATACATTCACGCATCAAAGCAAATGCATAACAGAGAGTAAACAAGCATATATCAATCAACATGTACAGATACAGAAAGCAATTGAACACCATGAGTCTGAACTAAAAATCTTTGTATTAATCCATAACTTTTGTACATGGGTTTTTCTACACAGCTCTCTGCTTCAGCTCTCCTATGCTCTCTTGATTGATTATGCTGCTAATGTTACAATGATACAAGTGAGGGTGTCTATATCCATTTTCCCTCCAGCTCCTAAAACTATCTAATGTAAGAATTCAAAGCTACCTACTTACATTTATTAGCATAAATGCCTCTTAGTCCTTCAGACGAGAGTGGGACACTCAAGGTCTGATTACAATCTACGAGTACGCCCTTTCTTAATTGCTTCATTTATGTTTGGTGAATCTAACTTCAAAATATTTTAAACAATCCATCATGTGCCCACAATGCATTGGTGTGTGCCCCATGCTCGCTTGTTGTTGGCGATGCTCCTGCATCACTTCTGCATCTATCTGTCCTTCAAATATAGGAATATAAAAATTAACTTGTACCTTGAAAGGTGAGGTGCCTCCAAAGAGGCCACTTGATGAAGATGATCCTAATGCTATTGACAGGTGTTGAAGGATGCGGGAAAAATTCTCCATCATTTCGTCCCTCTATCGTGTGAGAGCTTGCTCAAGAAACAGATTGATAGGATCGGTTGCTCCGTCATTTTTCTTTTCTTCTGCCATTGAGGGTTTCTTGGGTGTGCGAGAGCGATTGTATTTAAGAGAGACAAGCTCAAGACCCAAATTTATATAATTGGACCTCGTCAGGGACATGCACTGGAAAAATAATCAAGAGCAGCTTGCTCTGATACCACTGATCCGGATTATTTTCGACACGAAATGAGATCGGAGATATAATAAATAAATGCACAGAGATATTGCAGATATTCAATAATATAACATAAATGTATCATAGATGCAACCATAAACATAGATATACAGTAATACACGATTTCTATTAATGAAAGAAATGTACAGAGACTGTAAAAATACAGAGTGAAAGACTCGCTAGAATGGTGGTAGCTTATCTCTGAGAAGAGATGTGATAGCTACTCACATTCGCAAGAAGATGATTACAATGAGTCTCTGAAGAAATTTTTACAATAAGAAGGAATGCCAAAAACCCTAGACATCCAAAAACCTAACCCTAGGAGATGAAGCACCAAAATTCATGTGGGCCCCATTTGGGTAAGTGAGTACATCAACTTCCTGGGGTCGTAACTTTTGCATACGATCTCCGTTTTAGGCGTGTGATAACTCGTTGGAAAGGTATCGTCGAGGATATTCATTTTGGGGGATAATTTATTCATTTGACTATTATTGAGAAACTCTATCTTGAAAAACCTTCATTTGGGCCCTCAAAATGACCCCAGAAGTTAAAACCTGCTAAAAATAGTAAATTGCCAAAATTGTCAGAAAACTATTTTGAGCCATTTAGAAAAGGTGGGTGGCCACCGCTATCCACCTGGATCATTACCTTTTCCAGAGAAAGATTACAAAATGAAATCAAGCCAAATATTGCAACAAGCTAGTTATGTAATCAAGTAGCATACATATAACACATTATATCCAAAGCAAGTATTAAGAATGATAGCATACAATATTGCAATGAACACCAAATTGGAGGGAAATCTAACTCTTCTATTAACACCAAATATCAATGTTAGTTACAACTTTAATTGCTTCTGGAACTACTTTGGAGCCAACTGTAAGAAGGAAGAAATACTGGAAAAGGAGTTTCCAAGTTGGGGGATGACACTCAGAGGATAAAAGGAAATAGGGAAGTTTGCTAGATTTGGACATCATAACCTTGCACCAAAGACTCCCCCTCATTATATCCCTCAATGGTGCTTTTATATATTCCCCAAGGGGTCAGGGAAGTTGGAATCCATTTTGTACTAGCATGGGGATGTTGGGAAACGATCCCAATCGAAAAACCCACCTGAAAACTCAAAAATATTTTATTTTTCATTGTTTTTAGGGCATCTGCGGGTGTTACACTAACAAGTTGCAGATGTCCACACTTTGCATCAAAGGAGGTCACAAACATGTGAAAAATACATGTTTTTTAGATCATTTTCATAAGGCAGGTTGGGAATTTGTCTAGAAAGCTAGGGAAAAGGGTTAGTCCATGACACAAATGCATAGGTGTGGCATTTTGTGCTATAACACCAATGTAGAAATATGTTGTGAAAATTCCACTAAATGACTGCAGAAAAACGAGTCAAAAACTATGTTGGATCTTAAACAGGAAGAATATTTTTCCAGGTGATAATTGAGGTTGAGAGGGAGGTTTTGACCTGATGACCTATGTAAAAATATAAACATAGAAATATAAATCAATTTAAAAAAAAGTTCTCAAGATTCTATGGAATCATTTGTATTTTTTGGTTAGATATGTTAGAATAAGATCTTCTAGATCAATGGTTAGGAATCTACTCTTTTGATGGATCATTAATTTTGGATATAGTGTGAATAGTTGTAAGATTTTGGGTTGGACAAATGGGCTTCAATGACATCTGCATACATCACATATAGTGATGTTGTAGGTACAACTGGGTAGATATCCATTTCTTTCTTCCCAATAACTCTTTCTTTTGGAAAAATGTCATTTATATCATACCACTACATTTCATAAAAGTACTTGCTATTATCTCTTAGGTATTTGGATCCATAATATTTCATGTATGCAAAGGTTAATGAGAAGATATATGTATATTGCTTTGGAGTATTTCTTCTAGAGATAATAGCTGGAATAAAACCAATTAATAGAAATAATCCTAAGGGCCAAGAAAACTCAATAATCTTAATTTCTTGGAAATTTCAAAATTTAGAAAGAAAATTATTAGCAACTAGTTCAATTCAAAAACTTGTAGACCCACTTTTAGAACATTCTTATGGCATGAGTGAGATTAAGAGAATGGATATTGGTGCAAAATTTGTTTTAAGGAAAGGATCTCAATTTTGACCTCAAATGAGCTAAGTAATTACTCTTATTCTCTTTATTGAATGTATGTGTGTGTGTGTGTGTGTGTGTGTGTTTAAGTTCCTAATCTTATGTGAAATTCGGTGTGTTGATGAGTTTTCCTTTCCTATGAGGAGTCACTGATAAAATTTATTTTTCACATAATGAAGAACAACATAAGAAATAACAAGTTGATAGCCTTTTGACCTAGGGATAAGGGTTTTTTAATTTAGTGCTTAGGGTGGTGTTTCTAAAAATTTGTTTAGGAGTTTAATTTGTAGAATCATCATTCTTACACAAATTAGGCCTAAATGTTGATGGTGGGTTCTTGTAAAATATAAAGACTCAATTGCCAACAAGGACGTCTGCTTATCATAGTTTCCTTTGTCTTTTGTTTTTGGAAAATGCAACCTATAATTCATTAATGAGCAAAAGAGAATACTTCATATCTCAAGCCAAGGATTTAGTATGAAAATTACCCCTCGCCACATAGGCAAAAAGAGTTAGCATATCTGCGTTGGCTCCAATATCAAAAGATTATATATCTTTTCTAAGGATTGATACCCTAATTGATCTCTAGATTTCCATATTCGAATTAAAATATTTGATTTTTCCAAATGAAGCAACATATCCTTGAACTAAAGTTTCTTTGTCAAATTTCATACATGGATAAATGTTCTCACAAGAACTTGAACTTATTCTTTCTCATCGTTTGTCTATGACTTACTATTGCAAATTTTTAAACTACTATGAGGAGAAGGATATAGCCTACCTTATTGGACCAAGTTGCAATTGGTAATGTCCAAGGACATAGATGAATTGGCTGAGGATGAATATGGAGCAAGCTTTGGGAGTTGTGACATCCAAACTCACCTAACACTTGCAATCCTTGGAGTTGATGATCATATTGTATAAAATAACAATCTATATCCAAGTGTAGATCTTTTGCATGAGAACAAACCTATGGAGATTATTTGTATGTGTGTTATCGTAATTTAACAAGCTTTAGTTGATTTACATCAACTTCTCCAAGATTCATATTTTTTCTTACTATTATTACTTCTATGGAGGCTTCAATATTTTGTTCTTGGTGTATTATTATGAGCCAATGACACTACTTACGTATCTTCAATTTCAATCACCCGATATATTGGTTGAAGCTATGTCTAAAATTGAGTGGACTCCATGGAAAATCCCTTCCAACTCCTTGTGTAAATATGAAATAATATCTTTAAACAATGGCATTTCATTTTTTTCATATTATCTTTATGACCGTTTTATGTTTACTATGTAATTTCATAACCCATTTTATCATTGAATGTAATACCTTGCTCTTAAAATATCCATAATGCTAACCTTGCCTTATCCATAATGCTAACCTTGCCTTCCTCCTTGTTCCTATAATATATGTCCATCACCCTTTCTTACCTTGATTAAGTGACTATAAAATGGCCTAAGCTACTTAATCATACTAAGTAATTACATACTAACTAGACTTTTGGAATTGGAATCTAACATCTAATTCCTAAATCTAATTCATAATTACCATGATGATAAAATGTGCACTAAGAATCCATTATTCATTAGTAATTCTTATAATAAATCCTACATTTTAACTAGATGAACTATTTCCAAAAGTGATATTTAGAAACCTACATCTCTTTGTTTTCTCTGAAGCCCAATTCTCTCTAAATCATTACTAATTAGAACATATTCTCCAATTCTATATTCTCTAAATCATTACTAATTTAGAATTAGGCAAAATAAAAATAAATAATAAGGTGATCTAGCAACATAGGTTTGAGTAAATGGGGATTTTTATTATCAAAGATTGTTATGCGTGAATGCATGAATGTGTATATATTCCTTGTTTCTAAACTAATTGCTCTCTCCATGTTAGGTTCTATATTCTTTAATGCATATGAACCATCATAGATTTGTTAATTCTAACAACATGGAATCTCTCTCAGTCAAAGAAGTAATTTTTATCTTTTCAAATCCTTAATAAGGAATCTCGACAGACTTATAGTGTGCACTATTATCTTTCCAAATATCATCATGTTTTCCATTTATCATTTATTTTCAATGCTATTGATTAAGTTAGATATTTGAATGCGAGATGTCAGAAAGATTCAAGTAGAGGTGGTCATGAATGGTTTCTTGACCCTACCCAAAGTCACCACCAATTTTTGTTTTTAGTGCCATCTACTCTTGATGTGATATATATCTCTTTTTTCCCCATAACATATCTTCTAAATGGAGTCCCATGAATTGGATTTTTAAGCCATGCTATAAATTTATAGCTAAATTGTAAGTATTCTTTCGCTCCGAGTGATCAATATTATGACTTACAAGGTGTGCAACAGTCTTGTAGTTTTCTTATGTCGTAATAATGAATCTTGGGAATGATGTACTTCACTATGGAAGGGCTCTGCATTTGAATTTTACTGACCCGGCACATAACATTTTGTCTCATTGCCGAGAGAGAAAAGGAGAATGAATTGAGGAAAAGTATTCGAACTTCAACTTAGCCTACCCGTAGTTTATAAAAAATACGTATTTTA
>ML783907.1:349911-402969 GCA_009831015.1 Picea engelmannii | reverse complement strand
ACATTATATAAATCCATGTACCTTTCCTTATATACACATTCATCATCCCCTTTGCACCATTGCAATTGCAACATGTGGAATTATTTATTACACTTCCACATCCTCACTAGTTTCTTACACTTTTATTCATCTGGTAGGCCTTTAATAACCTACAAAAAAGACATACATTTTAGTGGATATGATTAGTTATAAATATTTCTATTCAAATTGTATACAACTAAGAGCCAATTTCACTAGTATGCAATCATAACATCGTCATTTATTACCAACAAACACTCATATAAAATAATTAGATATGTTAACATAATTATTAAACATTTAAAATTCGCTCACGTTGAATGAGGATCTTGTCTTATGTTGATCCATTTGATTTCCCATACTTAATATCATTATAATCTTCGATTTTACAATGGTATCACTCCCATGAATGGTATCACTCCCATGTTTAGATGCGACCCAAATTTTCTTCATCTCATCCCAAATTTGAACAAACTTTGTTTTCTTAATTCTTTTAGTTAGATAAATCTTGTCATCTGAAATTCTTTGGATTTCATGAAACATCTTCAAAATAGTTCAAATTCTAGAATGGTAAGCACAATATACAAACTTGGATATTCAACCCAGAGTTAGTTGTAATTTGCAACACATGTTTCACTATATATGAGTTAGTTGTAATTGGTAGCAGATGTTTCACTAGGTATGAGTCAGTCACATACTAAGAAGTTTCATTTATAATTAAGCATTAATTATGAAAGCATGTACCTTTTCATCATTTATTCTATTAATGGGATAGTTCTTCGTAATATTCAATTGTATTGTAGATAAGGTTGCATAAATGTCTATAATGCATTCATCCAAATCTTCTTCCCATCCTTTGCTTGGATGCAAAGATGGATTCTATTCCTAATGTGTTAAAACAAAGTAGGAATAAGAAGCTAATGATAGGATATAAACATAAATATAAATTTTCCATAAATTTGTATAACTTACTAGGAGAAGGTTTGGTGACATTGCATACAACTCAAAAACACTACAGATTATGTCCCATTATAGTATTTTAATATCGTCTATAACCACATGTAAATATTTTTTATGGCGTATGCACCAAGGAAACAAAGTATTTCCCACTGGAGAAACATTATTATTGTATACTAAACTACATAGAGTCACTAGATCATGATACCATGAGTGTCAATCCTCCTTAGACATAGAAAAGGATTATGACTAATACTTAATTCAATAAGTACCAAAGACATGTTCCTAGGAATAAAATCATTAAGAATATCATGTACAACAATTGATTGAATTTCATCAAGCAGAAGAGAAAAGAAGAAATTATAGAGCCTGGATCATCTATGTGGAGGACTAACATGCATAAGACTAAGTATGAAGAAAACTGGGAAGGATACATGGAAGCCTCATTACATGTTAGACCACGCGTAGAAGAACCAAGTCTAAAGACCTCTACTTCTAAGGTTAAAACCATATAATATTTTGTATTATGTGGGGAGAATTTATGACTTCTAGATCCTTTGAGAAGAATTTGCAACCACTTTCAAGAGGATGTGTATGTGTGTTCTATCGACCATTTTGTAAGAGTTGTCTTCTATCATTCATTGTTGTTATGCTCATTGTGTGTGTTGTAAGGTCTTCAGCTAGAAGGGTGCGATGACCCTCTCCCAAGTCCTCAAGGAGACGAAACTTGGGGTTGCTCTAACACCTAAGAGTTTCACTAGTTGAGCAAGTAGGCAACTTGGACATGCAAACACGCCAAGGGGATTTCCTAAGCATGAGGTGAAGAATGGGGCAGACGCGGCCAAGAGAAGAGGCATAGCGAAGAGGATGGGGTGCATCGGCATGAAGAGTGCACCAAAGTTGGGGCACATCGGTCACAAGGGATGCGATGGTTGATGGGAACATAGGTTCATTTGGGCCCATTGGGTCCATGAAGGGGTGTGGTGATTCGTTTGGGCACATGGTCCTGCAAAGGGGCGTGTTGGTTCATTTGGGCATGATGGTTTGCAAAGGGGTGTAACATGCCAAGGAATGTGACGGTTCATGATGGTGACCTATGGAGTCCATATAAGAGAATAAGGACACACAAACAAGGAAAGATATTTTCACAATAAGGAAAGCAAGATAAACTCTACAATTTTGAGGTATAACTGGACAAAGAGAGTTGAGCTCCCTCAATGAGCCAAGTCACTCCACATGGGAGGAATTGTGCTACCTTGAGGTGATTCTATGGACAAAGTTGGGGTGACCTTCATTTGGGCGGAATTTGGGGAAGTATTGTTGTGGGTATGAGTGAGGCATGCTACGAGATAGAATTGCAGGTCTGTGTGAAGCCTTGTAGTAGATAAGAGATGATGAGTCTATGGTGGATGCATGTTTGGGGTGCTCTGCAGCAACTGTGAAAGTTTTTATAACGGATGAGTCTTGGTGTGACGAATCTATGTATGAGTATATTGGTGAGGTAAGGTGAGTCGTGTGACTCTTCCCAAGTTGTAAACTAAGACGATAGTGCTCATATTGTAATTATTTCACAATAATAAGACTTAGATGGGTATTAGGCACATTTTGTGTAACCCACACTATATCTGTGTATCTCTTGTTTGTTTCACAAGTGTTCTCTTTGTTTCATGGATGTATGCTTAAATCACTAAGTGTTAATACTGTTAATGAATGTCTAAGTATACAAGAGAGTTGTATTAGAGTAGGAGTATGACTCACCCATATCCTAGAACAAAGTATGGGTATGCTTTAGGTGAAGAGACGTAGTCCAAACAAAGTGTCCTTGGTGTTTCCAAGCAACCAAGTTAAAAATTTCATTGTGTCACATGCCCTCAAGAGGTGCACGATTGTAATATTTAGGCATGGATCATGTGGGGATGTGACATATGGTATCAGAGCTTGTTCGTTGCAGATTTTGAAGAAGTTTGGTGAGATATTCACCACTATATTGATAATTGTTGGTATCAGAGAAAACTTTGAAGGAAGTTTGGTGCGAAGAGAGTTCAGTGGGAACGTTTGCAGACTTGGTGAATAGTTCAGTGGAATGAATGTGTTCATCGTAGAGACTTTGTATCATATGTACAACAAAGGTTCTGGTTGACGATGCGTTGGAAGGTTGATACGGGCGCACACCTTATATAGATCGAGAGTAGAGTTTGTGGTGAAATCACTTGGACAAGGTGGGTGATCATAGAACTCATCATAGGAATTGTCATAGACTTTATCACAAAGGCAGTTTGGGAGAAGACTTCGTGAAGGTTCGATAAGGTGGAGAGACCTTTCGTAGAGGTAGTCTTGGCACATAATTAATTGGTTTGATTCGCAACGGAAGTAAGTTCGAGACTTGTTGTGCACACCTTGAAGAGACCAGGTGCATAGTTCATTGGGTGAATCGAGTGCTTGGGAATGATAGATGAATGTATGACTTTTTGTAGATATAACTGTTGAAATTACTAAGACAACTGAGAGGGGGGGGGGGGTGTTATCACTGAAATTTCGTCCGCACATGGCGACAAGAACTCCGCATTGTCAAAAACAGGACTGAAGTCATTCATGGCACAGGATTAATTCCACAGCATTGCAAAAGGGTCAAAAACTATACCAAGTGACCAAAAAATTGAAGGGCGCTTTACAAAATCAAGGTGCGTGCACATATGCGCGGAACAACAACGTACAATGCGCGCATGCGCGCATGATGTGCAACTGTTGGGCGAAAAACCCGCGCATTTGCTAAACGACACATTTATTGAAATTGGTCGGCCTCCCAACCACTAATGGATCAGCTCCCAAGATCGATTTGACACCAAATCCGAGCTCAATCCACATGGTGGGCTGGTCAAAGACCTAATTGAGCCCTAAAGATCCCCTTTTCACACTCCAAAGAGGTTACATTATAACCCAATGCTAGGCTATAAAAATCCATGAATAACCATCACTTTCTCAAGGAATTCCATGCATTGTTATGATGCCAAGATTGTTAAGGAATCATTATTTGACAAGAACACATAGGCATCATTTCACAAGAGCTATCCACCTCTCCCTTGAGTGGATAAGCTAGGAGTTCTTTCACCCACATTTTCATCTTTTCATTGTAAGGAGAGCAAGCTTGTGAGGGCCTCAAGAGCCTTCCATTGGAGAAAGAAGGGACCCAAGTCCCCTTTCTTCATTGTGCCTTTGGATTTCATCAATAGATCAGCTTATACATTGGTGATATTGGTCCATTTGTATTTATTTCTCATTTCCTTCATATGCTCATAGTTTTAATTAGTTTTAGTTTAATTCTTGTTTATTGTTTTGTTTTGTTTTCCCTAACCCTTTCCTTTTACAGCTGTCATGCCTAGCAGAGCCCAACTGGGCATGTAAGCACCTTTTATTTGCTCACCTAGTGACGAATTGGGTGCAAACAGATTGGCGACCATACTGGGGAGTTGGTATCAATTCCTCCCTCATTTGGGCTTGTTTTTCTTTCCTTTTGATTTCATTAACTTGCAGGTTCACAAACCGGCCTCTGTCGACCTGCTAACCAGGCAATTCACAAGAAATTGGAGAGAAATCCATCCGGATTTTTCTTCTCGGACTTTTGCCATAGGCGCGCGGGTATTCCACCCCACAGGCGTGCATCGTGTGGGCATGCGCATTTTCAGCAGTTTCTTTCTGCGCGCATGCGCTTTATCATTCAGTTCTGTTAGCACGCAGACACTTCATGCGCCTCTGTCCACACTAGGGGCCGTGCATCTGAACTTAAATTGACATTGTAAGATCTTGGATGTGGGGAAAAATCATTTTCCTTCTTAAGAATGATGATATGCATGCTCTAAATACTGCACCACTTAGACCCCTCAACTTATAAAGGGGATAGTCAAACAAACATAGGCACTTAGGTGGATAAAAATCATGTTCCCTTATTTGCTTTTTTCCACGTGGATGGCTTGATTTGATTTATAATCTAAGTTGGACAATCATACTTAATCACATCTAATTCACATTTGGGACTAGAAATTGAAGTAACAATCTTGAGTATGCTCTTCTCTTGCGCCATCAAGCGATCTTGAGAACCAAAAAAGGATTGCGAAAATGGTTTCATCTCCCTTAACAAAATTTCAAAACTTTTAGGAGAGGACAAAGGCCCTTTTGGGACCCCTCTTAGTTTCATTTTTCAAACATATCCTAAATTTGTAACAGGCCCATACATGCCCACATGTCACAAAAGTAGGATAGTTGTTGCAATTTTACTTTCTTAGATAAAAAAACTAGGAGAGTTTAAAAGTTTGTAATGGGCCCACACATGCCCACATGTTCAATCTAGGATAGTTTCATGCTTTTTCTAGATTAACTCACGCATAGGGAGTTAAAGGATAGTAACAGACCACAATGTCCACATGCTAGTTTCCTAGGGCTTTTAAAATTCTGCAAGGTTGTACCAATGACATCTAGCTAATTTAGGTAATCAATCTGTTGTAAAGGACCAAGCGATGTCCACATGCAGCAAGGTGACATCTAAATAACTAAAATTTGGTACACTTTCACTCACACACAAAAGCCACTTTCTCACTCACATAGCCTCGTCTCGAAACGTGGTGGTCTAAATAGGTCTCCTCAAAAGGGATTCTGAAAAACACCCCATCTTTTCTTGATTAGACTATCCACTCCCACTTTTAATCAAACGAGGTTGGTTTTCACCCCCAGCCTCACAAAACAATTTCATCTAAAATCTTTCTAACAACTCACTAACTTGTCCTCCACAGGAGGTGCCAAAAGAAAATTTTAGTCTAGGTAGGATTTCGGGGGTAGGCATCCAAAAAACCCCCCGTTATCTGGTTCTCACATTTTCAAACATAGAAGTTGACGAATAGGGAACTTTCAAATCCTCCAAGTCCAGCGTTCCAATCACCATAAGGCAGGGAGATACCCGTGAAGGTTCGAAGGCCGAGGTCCGGTTGTTCTATGCGTCCCCCCTTGAGGCATCCACCTCTTGGACGGGATCCAGCCCGTGACCCATTTCTTAGGCCGAAAATCTAAATGCCGTGCTTGGACCGAGGTACCTAGTGACCAATTGTAGGACATCTACCCAGGTGGCAATTGTGGGCTGCAATCGCACCTTGATTGGATTTTGTGTGGCTATTGGGAAGTATCGCTAGCTCTTTCGGGATATTGCCCCCTCTACCCCTCATTATAACCAGTTATTTCATCCTTCACTAGTGTCTCTTCCGGTGACTTCAGACCCCACTGTTGAGTACTATTGGAAGGTCCAGTGCTTTTTGAGAGGAAGGGCGTTACGTCTTCTAGGACACGAGCATTTGCTTTCTTTTGATTCCCCCACGCGGACAAAACCCTCTTACCCACATATATGTTTCTTTCTCATTTATGTACGATGCACACCTGATTACAGTTTGACTTTGATATATATATTGTGTAAAAACAGTCACAGCAAAGACTCTTGCTTCTATATTTTTCTCACCACTTGTTGCACACATTCACACAACGAGTTTGACATCATAGGGGAACCACAGAACCCCCGTCGTTCATGATGCTTTCTCAACCTTCCTCCTATTTTAGGGGGAGTATCTGGTCGTACCTTCTCATCGGTACCTCCTTCACACACTCCTGTGAGTGCTACCATCTTAGGATCAGCTTTGCTTGGTTCTACCTTACTTGGGTCCAATTCCCAAGGTCACACAGTCGCTCGCTCTCCTTTGCACGGAAGCAGAGGACCCACTTCCTCTCAAGGAGGGAGAACCAACCCACCTAGTCCCCATCAAGGGTCAGGTTCACAACATACGATGGCTGGAACTAACATTCCTACACCACTACAGATGCCATACTTGGCCTCTCTCAACATACCGGATCTCACCAAGCTTACCAATGATCCTATATTGCATGATGCCGCATGGCCTGCAATGCCAACCAAACTTCCTTCCGACATACCAAAGTTTGAAGGAAAGGCAGGAGATGACCCCGCCAACCATGTCATGACCTTTCATCTATGGTGTTCTTCCAATAGAATTATGGACGATTCCGTCAGACTGCGATTATTTCAATGCACACTTACTGGCCCATCAGCCAAATGGTATGTCGAAGAAAAATCAGGGTCCCATACGACCTTTGAATCCTTGGCCAAAGCATTCTTAACTTTATTCCAATTACCCATCCGCCATGACAAAGGTCTTGAACTACTGTCTAATTTCAAACAGTCCTTAGCCACCCACATCGTTGACCACATTCATGAGTGGCGTAGGAGACATAGTTTGTGTAAAACAGAAACCATCAAACAACAATGTCTTGATTGGTTTCTTAGGTCTCTTGTCGCTCTCCTTGGTAAGGATGTAGCTTCCACCTTCCCACAGTCTGAAGAGGAAGTCACCAACAAGGCTCAACAATATGACCTCATTTACACATAGTCAGGATACTTATACATAGTACTTCTTGATCTTCCAAAACCTATGACATTTGGCTAGGACAAACCTGGGATGTCTCACTCAGCATACGGACTAATAGGTGCCACCACACACCATGGTCCACAACCCCAACCACCACTGATGTATGGAACACCCCAATACCCGCCAGCATATGGGGGCACTCCTTATTTCCCCCCACCCCCTTATCAACAACCATACCCTGTTGCTATACCTCCACCCATTAGTGGACCACCACCAGCACCTCCCATACATCCACCTATTCCCACAAACAGTGGTACTCCCTCAACATCCGCTTATAGTACTAGTGAAAGCACGACGCCTTCCTATGTACCCTATGGATCGGTACTGCCACAAAATCCATATTTCCCGTTTCCCGGTCCTCCACAACCCATGGCTCCCCCACATCCGCATGCGGGGGTAAATTTTGTTCAACCCTATGCTGCTCAACAGTACCAAAATTTTGAACAGTTGAACACAGCCAACCCAACTCACCCTTCGAACAATGCCAAGAAGAAAGGAAGGAACAGGAATAACAACAATCCTGGTCAAGGCAGGAATCAACCCCCACAGCACCCATCCACTGGGGGCAACCCGAACCAAGGGAACCAAAACCCCCAGGGGGGCAATAACAACAAACGCCAAGGGCAAAATACTATTAAAAAAATCCACCCTTGTGTTCTTTGTGGAGTGTACGGTCATTACACTCACCATTTCCCCCAGAATGTTGATTTCAAGCAGTTGAAAGACACTGGGAGCCTTCCCCCCTCCCCAGCGCAACCTGCGCCGCAGCAGGCACAACAACAATATGCGCAACAACCCCCCCCCGCCGTATTGAAAAATCCTATCCCACATCAAGGTGTGATAAACACCTAGCAGGACACACAACATCCCCCACGTCAGGTGGGCCAATACCATAATCCCAACAATCCAACAGACTGAACGATTCTCCTCACCAGTGAGGAAGAAATCCTTCTACAAACACGCAATTGTCAATATCCTACAACAACTGAGTCTACTCCCATCCCTTCAGAGACAAACCCTACACCGATGGGACCCCCGTTGATGATCCCCCGCCCTTCGGCCGAACCACCATTACGCATCCCTCACATCCCCTTGCGCAGGAATGTTCACAATCCACAGGCTAGGGCAGCACATAACTATAGCTTGGTAGATGACTTAGCGCAATCCATGGCTGCCATGTCAGTTCTGGAAGTCCTCCAAACTTGTCCAATGAAACGGAAATCACTACTTTCCTCCTTGGGGGCAGTCGACCCTGCCGATACTCGACTCATCACTTTTGACCTTGATAGGTGCGAATCTCGTCTTCCCGCCGCCGTCGCTATTCAAATACCAGTAAAAATACGTAACATCACCGTCCATCGGTGTATCATCGATGAAGGGGCATCTACCTGCATCATGTCCAAAATAGTATGGCAGAAACTTGGTTCCCCGGACCTCTTACCCTCCGCCATCACATTGCGAGCTTATGACGGAAGACCATCATCCCCCGAAGGGCTCTTCCAAAATGTCCCCGTAGAACTCGGGGGCAAAACCATTCTCATTGACATTGAAGTTATCGACGCTCAACTTGATTACAATATCTTGTTTGGCTGTACCTACATGTATGCTATGAAGGCAGTGGACTCTTCCGTCTTTTGGACAATCATGTTCCCCCACAATGGAAAGATTGTGACCATTGACCAAGTCTCGCATTACGAGCCTAACCCATCTGCCAATCTCGATAACATCCTTCCTCTCATTCACACTAACAAAGACGTATATCCACTCATCAAGATGGGTCCTAGCATTTTCAAAGATCCATCCTTGTTAGGGACGTACCATGGAGCACCACCACTCCTTCCCCCTAGCCAAGTATGCGTCATTTCCTCTAAAGAAACTCCCCCGGAGGATGCTCGTCCTCCTTAGGAGGCTTTAGTTATTCCCGACGTCTCAACAGTCGCAGCTCCACTCCGACAGGAGCCTCCTATGCACTCGTCGATCCCTACAGTCCACGAATCCACACCCCCTCAAGGGCCTCGTCCCATTTTGGAGACAGTTCCCCGATCCCTCACTCAAATTCCCTTCTTTTACCCTCCACCCGGTATAGAAGCTTTCCAGGTAGCAGCAACGCTCACACTACCCAATATGGTGTTAGCAATCCTAGTGTGGTACTTACATCCACCTGAGATGGTCCCTCGCCCACAGGAAGGACTCCCTATGACGATTCCTGTCATCACTCCCACTACCCCTACTACCCCCATACTCCCTACCCCCCCTGCTACCGCCGGGAGTAGGCGACAGAAGAAGGAGCCCATAACTCCACTTCCTCCGCGCATCACGCCACCTTGCACCTTGTGCGACAAAGAGGGTCACCAAACCAACAACTGCCCATCACTACCATAATTACGGAATTTGATCCCCCCCAATCCAACCCCCACACCACCCATTACTACTGCTACCACGCAACCTTCCAGTAGTAAAGGGTTGAGGACCAAATTCACATGTGCCATCTGTTCTGAGTATGGCCACTACACCCATCATTGTCCATCACTGCCACATTTCTGGCAGGCATTAGCTATCATATGCCAGGACTTTCAGAACAACCCACGCCCTGCCACGTCCTCCACAACAAATATCACTGACATTCGCTATGTCACCACTTCAGTCAATGAACACATGAGGTGCCCCTGCTCTCTTTGCGATTCATTAGCACATTTTACATTCCAGTGTCCTATAATCCTCGCATACAGGCAACATCGATTGGCCCTGCATCACCAACCTGCAGCGGAAATAATTGACCTTACTTCATCACTTGAGGCTCTTCATGTCATTTCTCCAGAACCCGAGTTACTCCCCATACCTCCTTGGTTCTTAGATGGCACATCTGAGGATTTACCCCATAACCCTCCCAACTCTCCTGCTCATTCCCCTGCGGATATTACCCATCCAACCACCATGGGTACCCCTCAGTACTTCAACATATGGTTCATGACGAGCGAACCCTCACCATCTGCTCGCACCTCTCCCCTTGCTTCACCAGCAGGGGGCAATCACACTAGAGCTGAGATCACTCCTCACGACCCATTATATTCTCATCGTTTTCAATGTGACGAAGAAATATTGGAAGAGCTACAACGCCCGGACTCTCCCTGGGACGCACTACATCATCGTACGATCTTCCTTCCGCGGGAAGCCCACATGCCTCCTAGCCACAACTCCATGTACGTAGTCGAAACCAAAGACTTTATCCCATCAGGACCTATCGATTGGTTCAACAATCCCATTCCTGCACCCAACGCTTTTGAAGAAGGCAATCTGGCTAACATTTCCCCCACCATCAAAATCGACATTTCCATTAAAGAAGGCATTGTCGAAGAAATCATCATTGGAGCAGCTTGCACTCCACAGGAAATCACTGCCTACAAAGCCCTCTTCCAAGAATATAGGGATATCTTCGCCTGGTCATACAAGGAGATGCCTGGCCTCGACCCATCTATTGTCGAACATCGTATCGACACCTGGCCCGACATCACACCTGTTCGCTAGAAATAGCGACCGCTA
Organism: Picea engelmannii; assembly: GCA_009831015.1. Lineage (NCBI taxonomy): Eukaryota > Viridiplantae > Streptophyta > Pinopsida > Pinales > Pinaceae > Picea > Picea engelmannii. The sequence continues at coordinate 391,978 of ML783907.1, read as the reverse complement.
CACCCATCTAAGGCCGCGGCTATCAAAGCCGAAATTGACAAATTGCGTACGACCGGATTCATTTACCCCATTGCTTATACTTCATGGGTTTCCAACCCTGTACCCGTCGACAAAAAACAGGGCACCATTCGCGTTTGCACCAACTTTCGCGATCTCAATAACACATGTCCCAAGGACAACTTCCCAACGCCTTTTATCGATGAATGCGCTGGCCACGAGGATCTTTCCTTTATGGATGGATTCTCTAGCTATAACCAAATTCAGATTCACCCAGCCGATCAATACAAAACCACATTCATTACCCCGTGGGGTACGTTTTCATATCATGTCATGCCTTTCGGCTTAAAAAACTCCGGCGCAACCTTCCAGCGGGCGATGACATACATATTTCATGATCTGGCTAAAATTATCCTCGCCTACTTGGACGACCTCACTACTCGGTCCAAGAAACGCACCCAACACCTTGATTATTTACGAATCATCTTTCAACGGTGTCGTCAGTACAACATCTGCTTGAACCCTCTCAAGTGTGTGTTTTGTGTCACCGCAGGGTGCCTCCTCGGTTTCATCGTTTCACAAAGCGGTATCACCGTAGACCCCCTCAAAGTCCAAGCCATCACTGAAATTCCCCCTCCTCGGAATTTAAGACAACTACAGAGTCTACAGGGAAAAGCCAACTTTTTGAGACACTTTGTTCCTGATTACGCTATCCACGCACATGGTTTCCTTCGCTTACTGCGTCACGACATCCCTTTTCATTGGGACGACTATGCCCAATAGTCATTTGACGACCTTAAGGCAACACTTTCCAATGCACCTTTGATTAGTGCACCTGATTACAATCGTGACTACATCCTCTACGTATCAGCATCAGCTGTATCAGTAGTCGACGTCCTCATCCAGCTCGGAGATGACAATTGTGAACATGTCATTTACTACGTTAGTAAGAACCTCTCGGGACCACCCTTGAAGTACAAACACGAAGAGAAACTTTCTCTTGCAGTTGTCCTCGCAGTCCAGAAACTGCGCCATTACATTTTGCTTCGCACCACTAAGGTCGTCGCAGATTCCAACCCTATGCAATACTTGCTCAGCCATCTCCAAGTCAATGGAAAATTCGCTCGATGGATCGTTATCCTATAGGAATATGATCTCGAGTTCTCAACACATAAGAGTAAGAAGGCCCTTGTTCTAGCCGAACTTGTTACGGCCCTTCCCTCTGACACACACAGTGCCCCCATCAACACTGACTTTCCTGACGAACATTTCTTTTACATCGCCTCAGATGATCCTTGGTATGGCGACCTCCTTGTCTACCTACGAACTCAAAAGTTCGGTCAGCACCTTTTACGAGATGATCGTCGACGTATTCGCCATCAAGCCCCCCGTTATCTCCTCATCGGAGACATCCTATATCGATGGGGCGTTGACACCATTCTTCGTCATTGCCTGACTATCGATGAGGCCGACAGAGTCTTAAACGACTGCAACAACGGCGCCTGTGGGGGCCATCTTTCGGGTATATCTATGACTCAGAAGATTATCCGAGCCGGTTACTTTTGGCCCACCTTGTTTCATGATTGCGTTCATGCCATAAAACGCTGTGAGCAATGTCAGCACTACGCCAACAAAGCCCGAGCTCCCCCCGCTCTTCTTCACCCTGTCATTACCGTGGGCCCCTTTTGTAAATGGGGCATCGACTTTATGACTTGTAATCCCCCCTCCAACAATGGTCACAAGTACATTGTTTTCGCCGTCGATTACTTCACCAAATGGGCCGAAGCAATTCCCACTTTCAACAACACCGCTAACACTGCAGCGCGCTTCTTCTTTAACCACATCATATCCCATTTTGGCGTACCACTCCAACTCGTTTCTGACCATGGGAAACACTTTAAAAATGAGATCTTCGTCGAACTCTCTTCTCGGTTAGGCTTCTCTCACGAGTTCGCCTCACCATATTACCCTCAGTCAAATGGACAGGTCGAGGCAGTAAACAAAGTCCTCAAGACCATGTTACAGCGCATGGTTAATAAACATAAAACCAATTGGCATCATATGTTATTTTCTGCGCTATGGGATTACCGGACGACATTCAAGACTGCTACAGGTTTCACGCCATTTCATTTAGTCCATGGGGTCGAGGAAAATCTTCCCATCGAGTGCGAAATTCCCACCCTTCGCACCGCAATTGAGATTTTACCTGACACTGCTCCAATGGAGCAGCACTTGCTGAACTTGGATTCACTAGATGAAGATCGTCAATCTTCATTACAGAATAACGAGGCAGCTAAAAAATGATCCAAGGCTACCTTTGATCACCATGTCAACCTTCGCTCATTTTGCAAAGGTGACCTCGTCCTGGACTATGATATCACCCATGATACCTTTGGCCACGGAAAGTTCGAATCACTTTGGCATGGCCCTTACATCATCCAACATTGCCTCACCAAAGGCGCATACATCCTGGCCTCCCCAGAAGGCCTCTCACTCAAGGAACCTGTCAACGGGTTGTACCTCAAGAAATTTTATGCTTAAATGTAGTCATACTACTTTAGGTTATTTCTTTTTTTTAGAGTTTTTAATCTTTTTTCTCTCACCTCTCTCATCTAAACTATCATTTGTGCTATTAACAGATGATTCCTCCACCAGCCTACCACATTGGTTACGCAGACGGTGCCAGTCGTTGGACACAAAATCTCGCTTCAGCTGCTTCGGCTCTCTACACCCCTTCACATGAAATGCTACATTCAAGCGGCATATGTTTGGGGCCAGCAGCCAACAACCAAGCCAAATACACTGCTATCATTGGCCTCCTGACTGACGCCCAGCATCATCATATTCGTCACCTTAGCATTTTCCTCGACTCCCAGCTAGTCGTTCTCCAGCTCAACAATGTGTACCGTGTACGCGATCCGTGCCTCTTTCGCAAATACCTACAGGTTAGATTATTATCTTGACATTTTGATTCCATTACATTTACACATATTCCAAGAGAATTGAATCAAACAATAGATGAAATAGCTAACATGGTGTTAGATTGGCATATATCACATCAATCTACACATACATAACACATCTCATACATCCTGTCACTGCATATAGATACAATAGGCATCATCATCATAAACACAAAACACATGTACAACAACATTTGGATCTCAAAATATGTATACTCATATATATATATGGGCCTATCCGGCCACCCGAATGTTTACATACACTATATACATTGGCCTGCAGGCCTATATAATCAAAAAACGGCTCACCAGCCTATATAATCAAAAAAGATCTACAATATACATTAGGGTGCCTCTATCGCACCCCCAGCTTCTCCTCCCTCAGGAGGAGGTGGTGGCCCACCCCCACCAGCCCCAGGCGGTGGTGGTGGAACACCCGTAGGACCCCCCTGCTCAGGCGGCAGGTGTCCGCTGGTCATCGCGGCGAGCACAGCTGCTCGTCTCACTATCCCCCGCCATGGTGGCGGTAGTCCAATACACTGCTCCAGGAACCCCTCGTCCTAGATACGAATCCACATTCCCTCAGGCACGTCCTGCAACACCATCTCCAGCCGACGGCGTATGTCATCAACATCACCTTCGACCGCCGCCGACGGAGCATGCGATGGCCCCGCACCAGGGTCATCAAAATGACGCCTCTGCATCGGTCTCTCGGGCTCTGCTGGTCCCCCAGTAGCCTCATCCCACTGACGCCTCCCTCCATGCGGCGGTCTCTCCCACTCTCGCTGAGCTGGCGCTCTATACAACTCCACCTCGCGCCCACGAGGTGCCAAATCTGCACATGCACAAAGCAACAAACATCAGATCATATCAATATCTATACATCATACATATGAACTGGTATATCAAAATCACAACATAAATCAAAACATATACAAATACACAACATACCTCGATGGTCGAACACCTCCCCAGGAGGCAACACCATGTCCGGGTCCCCCTGGAAGTCAACCCCAGCATAGGGGTACTGAAGCATGACCTGCGGCATCTACCGCCATATCTGCGTCTCCTGCACAGTAAAATAATGTCCGCCTTCGCCACCACCGTGGCAAACCAAAATCTGGGACCACCGCCTCAATCGAGGATCTCGCACCCCAGGCACCTCTAGCAGAACCTGTGGGCGCAGCATCGACACCCTCTCCAAGAAATAGGCCACCGGGATGGACCCAAACGTAAACTCCCCGGTACTTGTCGATCGACATCGGTCCAGCTGCGCGATCATCCGCGCATGAAGGGTCAAACCCCAGGCGAACCACTCATGGCCCACCACCACCCTCTCCATCACCAACATCTCGCCACCACTGATCCGGTGGGTCGCTCGTGACCCATACACCCGAACAATCATCGCTGCTATGCAACGATGCAACAGGGAATCCAAACCACTGATACTCACTATAGTCCCTGACATGTAGTTCTCACCTGAGCAATATCGTCCGGCGACATCCGCCAAGCGAGTATCCCTTGGCAGCACAGGCTCTGCCGGCAGCGGTGTTCCCCGGAAGGGGAGCCCAGTCAAGAAATATATGTCCTCCACCGCAGTGAAGGGGATCTTCTCTCCTCGCACGAGGAAGCAGTGCATATCTGGGCTCCACATCTCGAACAGGAACTGGAGTAAGTAATCCTGTGCCCGTATCAAAGGGCACTCAAAAAACTTTAGCAACCCACTGGCTGCTAAAGACGCTCGAACTGCAGGCCTCGCATTGGCCACAGCATCTCGCAGCTGCGACCAGTCTCGCTCGTGCCATCGCAAATCCATGGTCACTGCTAGCCACCTGCACACAACACAACGTCCTATATCAATGTATGCAAACACCAAATGCATAAAAAAGACTCCCTTTTTTACCCTTACAAACTTGCCTCAAAGGCACGGTTTTACCACCCACAGGCGCGCACACATGCGCACCTGTTCACTATACAGGCGCGCACGTATGCGTGCCTGATTTTTCCACAGGCGCACTCGTGTGCGTGCCTGTTCACAATACATGCATGCTTGGGAGCACGCCTGTTCACCCCACAGGCGCGCACTAATGCGCGCCTGTTCACCTCACAGGCGCGCCCCTAGGGCGCGCCTTAACTTCCACCTCACACACACCACTACGCGCTTATTTAGTGGACAGGCGCACACGTATGCACTCCTTCCACTAAATCGCCCATGCATGTGGGCCCACACTCTAGTCAAAACCCCCTAAAACCCCTTGTACGGACCCCCGTACCTACCCTGCCCAAAAATTGGAAACCTATTTCTATGCAGGATGATCAGACCACTAACCTGAAACTCGCACCTCGTGCTCCCGGAATCACTCAATCTCCTCTGAATTTGCTCGTCCAGTCACTGTAGAAGCAGGTACAAATGAGGTGGCAATGTGGGCCCTACAGCTATATATAGGGTTTTTTCCAAACTTCCACTCACCATTCTGGGAGCCCACATCGTCCGTTTTTCGAGCCGTCTTCAGCCATGAGATCAGCATCCCGCCTCCTACATCACGGCTGTCCCTGGGTCACTTTTCATCCTAGGCCCCCGGGGCACCTTTTTTTTTCATATCATGGTCAGGTACGCACGCGCATAGTCACATTTGTCAAATACATGCTCATAGCTTAATTTCTCTTCAGATATTGTTCACTTTGGGTATTTGGTTGTTCTGTGTGTAGGTACTTGATCATCATCCCTCAACATCATTCCTTCAGGTATATATTCAACACTGGAATATAGTCTCTCCCGCTGTATTGCATTTACATTCCCAGTCACACCCTCTGATATTCACCTTTAGGATAACCATTCCCGGATCTGCAGTACTCACACCTCCATTTGCATCATTGGTACTGTAGCCCGGTAGCATCCTTACCCACATGAGTTGTCTCATTCATAGCACCTTTTTGCACTCTTGACACTCATGCTGTTCTTCATTACCCTTTAGGGATGGGAGTCCCGGTAATCTTTCATCATGTTGTGAATCAACCACATGCTTCTTCTCCTCATTTTGCTAGCTTCCCATACGGACTCCCAGATCATCGCTTTATGGTTATGTTCTTTTTTACCTACACCTCCGCAGGATCATGAACCCACCATTTCATCCACCATCAGTTTGCCCATCTGCGACCCTATCTCCATTTCACCTACCTCATACAGAAACTTGCCAATGGGGCCCCCACCCTTCATCAGTTTCCCAAGAAATTTCTGCCCTCCCTGGGGCACTCATTTCACACTGGGGCACCCGTTTCTGTATTTGTACATCTTTCCCAAAATTTATTCATTATTTATTGTACAAACGCCTTTATTTTCAGTTATTTACTTTTGCTGTCACCGTTGGTGCTCTGCTTTCCTTTTTGTCCATACGCAACCCATGACACCCTTGGTTGGAGCATTACTTCTCATTTACCCTCGCCGACATCGTCTATATCTTCAGAGTACTACCCAAGCCACTTACCATTTATCCTCTGAATTTGTTCACCTTGTCCCGCCTCTGGCACAACTTATCCTTGATCTTGTCGTCCCCCCTTGACACTTGATCTTGTCACACGGTTGTAGCCACGCCTTATATCATACACCCTCCAAACAAGGGAAGTCTGGATTCTTCCCACTTCTTGACTCCGCCCATGTACCTCTACCACTTCTTCACCACAGTCGATTCCGTGAAGCCCTTTGCTTCTGGGAGTCGCGTCCCCCTTTTGGTCGACATCAACACAATTTTTCAGAAGGGCGACAGTATCTTGATTCTCATTTTGCATTCAATGAGAGATCTCGGACGACACAGGGGAAAACACCATTGCTCCCTGATGTCGTTGACCCCCATAACATTCGATGCCAACACTTTCTCATGTTGCGGCGGGTCTTACTTTGCGACTATTGTAGTTTTTCTTATCAGCTGCCAAAGACCTATGAACTTGGTAGGGCCATCAATGCCCACATCACCGTCGTTGTTTATTTCCGCGACCTTTACCTATGGTTCAGAGTATGTTCCTTTACATAATTGTCTTATGCCTTTATCATCCCGCCCCCGAGGGCGCTGCAGTTGTCTACACCAATGTTTCTGTCATCTTTTTTCAGAGTTACATCATACGAGCATGGGGCATGCCCACCTCATTTGTACACAATTGTATATTGTTACACACCCTGTGGAAAGTCGGCTTCTACAGGTTCCTTTCTTCTCCAACGGGCCGCTCTACACGGTCCCACTCTTTCTCTCCCTTACAACACCATTCTCAGTAAAAGAAACATTGATGAATTTTGGCTATACGTATGCTCCTAACCTCATCCATCAGGGGGCATCTGTTATCACTGAAATTTCATCCGCACATGGTGACAAGAACTCCGCATCGTCAAAAACAGGACTGAAGTCATTCATGGCACATGATTAATTCCACAGCATTGCAAAAGGGTCAAAAACTATACCAAGTGACCAAAAAATTGAAGGGTGCTTTACAGAATCTGGGTGCACGTGCATATGCGTGGAACAACAACGTACAATGCGCGCATGCGTGCACGATGCGCAACTGTTGGGCGAAAAACCCGACACCTGCTAAACGACGCATTTATTGAAATTGGTCAGCCTCCCAACCACTAATGGATCAGCTCCCAAGATCGATTTGACACCAAATCCGAGCTCAATCCGCATGGTGGGCTGGTCAAAGACCTAATTGAGCCCTAAAGAGCCCCTTTTCACACTCCAAAGAGGTTACATTATAACCCAATGCTAGGCTATAAAAAGCCATGAATAACCAWYAMTTTCTCAAGGAATTCYATGCATTGTTATGCTGCCAAGATTGTTAAGGACTCATTCTTTGACAAGAACACATAGGCATCATTTCACAAGAGCTATCCACCTCTCCCTTGAGTGGATAAGCTAGGAGTTCTTTCACCCACATTTTCATCTTTTCATTGTAAGGAGAGCAAGCTTGTGAGGGCCTCAAGAGCCTTCCATTGGAGAAAGAAGGGACCCAAGTGCCCTTTCTTCATTGTGCCTTTGGATTTCATCAATAGATCAGCTTATACATTGGTGATATTAGTCCATTTGTATTTATTTCTCATTTCCTTCATATGCTCATAGTTTTAATTAGTTTTAGTTTAATTCTTGTTTATTGTTTTGTTTTGTTTTCCCTAACCCTTTCCTTTTACAACTGTCATGCCTAGCAGAGCCCAACTGGGCATGTAAGCACCTTTTATTTGCTCACCTAGCGACGAATTGGGTGCAAATAGGGGGTGAATCAATTGTTATTGTGCTTAAACAATCTTAAGTCTATTAAACCATTTTTAATCTTTCATCAAGTGACCATCAATATTATACATCATATGAACAACATAAACAATGAGCATTAATCACACATAAGATATACACAGAGACATAGTTTTCACTAGGAGACCCATAAAGGGAGAAAACCTCTTCTTCTTTGAAATGATAGGTAGTCTTTTAAGTTTTGTACATCATCTATGTTTGAGCACCAACTCAAAGTGAGGCTACTACCTCTGTTTTACAAGCTCCAACTTGTTGAGAGCACCAACTCTCTGGTTTCTCTAGCACTGACTAGAAGGAATCACCAACTCCCTAAGAGTTCCAACACCAACTGGATGGAAGCACCAGCTTCCTAAGAGTTCCAGCACCAACTGGATGGAAGCACCAACTTATAGTTACACAGGAACTGACCTGTATATCAGAGAACCAATGTTCTCCCTTGCACCACCCTGCCACCCTGGTTTCTTTGGCTGCAACTAGATGGAAGCTACAACTCCCTGTGTTCAAGCACCCACTTGAACCTCTAAGGACAACAATCCTCCCTAGAACCACCCTTCCTCCCTGATTATAAATAAATGATTGAATAACCAACAACACAGATAAATCGATTCTTACCACTTCTTCTCTGTTCTGTAAATCTAGTCTGCTTCTAACTGTTCTGCAATTCTTCTCTTCCTCTATCTATCCTGCAATTCTACTTTTCTTCAACCTATTCTACAATTCTTCTCTTGCTTCTATCTATTCCTCATCTGTTACTCATATCTGAGTTTTATCTCACACTGCACATACTGAAATTTTCCCTTTCTTACAGTTCAACTCATTTTTCATTCAGAACGACCAACCTTCCATAGTCATTGCGTCTCCATTTTATCCTATACCACCTTTCAGTTACACCTTGAATCTCCAAGAAAATGCATCAGCAACTGAATCGCCAACCGTCCAAGAATCATGATTTAGTTATGCTAACTGAATCATAACTGATCGATTACCTGTGAGGTGAAACAATAACCCTTCGATCAAGTTTCCAATTAACCAGCACCGTTGGATTAAATCCACTGGATTTCATGTTTATCTCATATGCCCACTAACTGTGACCGAGCGCTAAACAAAATTTGAATTTCGTGATTTCGCATCTCGACATTCCTGTGATGAAGGGTCTCAACACTCCAAGTCGCGATCGCCAAAACTACGAGATGGAGCTTAGCACTGCTAGCTTCTTCCCCTCACGTGACCACCAGTGGTGACCATAGGCTACGCCAAAAGGCACTTCGTATTTCATGAACTTATGAACTTTATCGAGCCTGATCAACGGTCGATATCTCCAATGATCCGATGGTCTAGATCTCATCGTGATCTCACATATCGTGATTCTTGTGATGAAGGATCTCGATACTCCAAGTCGCGATTGTCGAGACTCCAAGATGGAGCTTAACACCGGTAGCTTCTTCCTCCATATTCCGTAGATGTAACCACTGGCTGTGACCACAGCCTTATTCAAAAACACATTTCACACTTTCACATATTGTGTATTCTATGATGATTCCTCTCAACTCTCCATGTCATGAACTCCAAAATAGAGCTTGGCTTCTCTAGCTCTACTCTCCAGCTCTCGACAATGTGACCATGAGATATGACCACTTGCCAATCAAACGAGCACTTCACTCCTTTGAATTTCTAGTCAACGAAACGATGATATTTCGCCATGTGTCCTATGGAACCAACGGTCCATATATTATTGCGATTTCACAACTTCACGAGCCTTCATCATGCCTGATCAACGATCCATGATCTCGATGATTCGACGGTCCAGATCTTTTCTTGACCTTGCATATCGCAAGTTCCCACACCATGCTCCATTGACTCCTCCAATGTGAAAGTCATCGAAATTCCAATCCCTTGCCACGTGTTCTATGACTCCAATGGTCAAGATTGTTATCGTGATTTCGCATATTGTGAGTTCGAACCTCTTTCCTTTGGATTTCCCGATCTGCGAAACTCTGAAATGAAACCTTTGTCGTGCTTTGACTGTTTTCGTCCTTCTGAGCTTACACTGCTGATCTTTCCATTATCGCTACGCTACTGATCGTGTTGAGGTTTGCCATTAATGACAAACATGCATACTCTGCCTCTGTCTAAAAAACATGCCAACAATCTAAACACGCATACTCTGCCTCTGTCTAAAAAACATGCCAACAATAACTGCATAAGTGATCGTAGAAGTGAGTGAAAAGGGTTCTTGCGAAGGGGAGAACTTTTAGGTTGCAATGAGTTGAATCCCTTGGGTGGGTTGGGTGACTTGATGCAACCTAAAGAAGCTTCACAACATGCAGTTGGTTGGGCATGTTTCTCTCATGAAATATTCATGTCTTGCATCGTCGAGAAACAAAGTTGAGTTGAGATAGGTTGTTGGATGAGTGGGTCGACCACAATCTTTGGATGAGGTGACTCTATGCATAGTTATGCAAGTCAGTTGACAATGGTATGACATGACATTCGAGCAACATATGTATGGTCCCTTGAAGTGGAAGAAATAAAGGTGAAGATATGGCAGGAAATTAGAGATGTTTTCGGTCGGTTTCATGCAAAGTTTGGGACTTAGATAGATTTTTGAAGTGGATGAATGGACTCAGCCTTTTATGTTATGATCCAACACCTTAAAAATGACAAAAAATCAATAATTACCATCCACCTTGAGGGGAAAACCTCCTTTTACAATATATCCACTTCAAAATACAATATGATATGAGATAAGATGATATTAAGACTAGGTCTCCTTGGTATATATATGAGACAAAGGGTACAAATATAATGAAAGGGTGTGATGAAGGGGTTAAGAGACTACATGAAAATATAACACAAGAAATGTAATAATTCGATAAGGGGATTAATAATGGGTTTTATACTTAACATGGGGGCTTTGTCTAGGGATTAACATGTCCCTCCCCTTCAAACAAGCATTGTTCTCAACACTTGAAAATTGTGGTTGTGTCTACATGAAGAAATCACCTTCACATGTCGCCTCTTCTACTAGTAGGTTATTACATATGACCAAGTACTTAGTAATTGCTCTATTTCACAACTTCTTAATAGTTTTCATTGGGGTCTTTTCATTGGTTATATTCTTGAAGAAATAAACATGGAATATTGGATTTACACTTCCTGGTCGTAGATGAATAACATAGTCATGATCTTGAGCAGGTGGAAGACCCTTAGGTATCTCTTCAAATACCTTGGAATGATTGTTTATAATGTTTTGGAAATCCATTAGAGAAGAGGATATATATGTTGAACATCTATTGATATCAATTGTGAAATTACACCATGGTGTCCCTTTTTGAGTATTTTTGTCATGCTGTTAGAGATTATCACTTTATAGGATTTCCCTTGGGTACCTCTAAGCTCAATTTCCTTGCCTTCTGAGGAAAATATCATAAAAATATGTCAAAAATAAAATGCCATTGTTCCCATTTCTTTCATGACATCTTCATGTTGTGCGTCATCACAAAAAACTGTTGAGTTGAGCTAGGTTGTTGGATGAGTGGGTCTACAAAAACCTTTGGATGAGGTGACTCTTTGTAGAGTTACGCAAGTCAGTTAACAATAGTATGACTTGAAATTTGAGCAGTGTATGCATGATGCCTTGAAGTGGAAGAAATCAAGGTGAAAATATGGCAGGACATTGAATATGAGTTCAGTTAGTTGCATGCAAAGTTTGGGAATTAGACGGATTTTTGAAGTGGACAAATGGACTCAGCCTTGTATGTTATGATCCAACACCTTAAAAATGATAAAAAATCAATAATTATAGTCCACTTCGAGGGGGGAACCTCCTTTTACAATATATCCACTTCAGAACACAATATGAGATGAGATAAGATGATCCTAATACTAGGTCTCCTTGGTATAAATATAGGAGACAAAGGGTAAAAATATAATGAAAGGGTGCAATGAAGGGGTTCAGTGCCTACATGCAAATATAACATGAGAAACATAATAATTTGATAAGGGGATTAATAAAGGGTTTTATACCTAACATGGGGGATTTTTCTAGGGCCTAACATGCCCCTCCCTTTCAAACAAGTATTGTCCTCAAAACTTGAAAATCGAGGCTACATCTGCATGAAGAAATCATATTCCCATGTTGCCTCTTCTACTAGTAGGTTCTTACATTTAAATGGGTACTCGGTAATTTCTCTATTTCACAGCTTCTTAATATTTTTCACTGGGGTCTTGTCATTGGTTATATTCTTGAAGAAAGAAACATGGAATACTAGATTTCCACTTTCTAGTCACAGATGAATAACATAGTCATGATCTTGAGCAGGTGGAAGATGCTTAGGTAACTATTCAAATACCTTGGAATGATTGTTGATAAATTTTTGGAGATCCATTGGAGAAGAGGATATATATTTTTGAACATCTATTGATCTCAATTGTGAAATTACACCATGGTGTCCCTTTTTGAGTAATTTTGTCATGTTGTTAGAGATTATCACTTTAGAGGGTTTCCCTTGGATACCTCTAAGCTCAATTTCCTTGCCTTCCCAGGAAAATCTCATGAAACGATGTTGAAAATTAAAGGCCATTGTTTCCAATGATTGTAACCATTAAAACCCTAGTACAACATCAACAACGCCCATTTGGATAGAAATCATGGGAGTATCCAATAAATACTCCCCCATATTGAGCTTAATACTATGGTACTTCCTAGAACAATATATGGTACCTCCATCCACAATCATTACTTGGAACTCTAGTGTTGGATATACAAAGTAATTGAGATATTTTGGTAGTTTTCAATTGATGAAGTTATGGGAACTACCATAATCAATCAATATTGTTACCTTTTTCTTTTTTATATATCCTTCCACCTTGAGGGTTTGTGGAGTACTGATGCCAACCATTGCATGACAAGATATTGTTGGAGTAGCCTCTTCTGGATCTAGATCTTTTGATGGTTCCAATTCTTGATCTTCTTCCTCTTCATTGTCTATGTAGAATAATTTATTCTCACTACATATATGCCCCTTACTGTACTTGTTGTCACAATTGAAACATATTCTCCTTTCTCTTCTTTCATCCATTTGTTGAGGTGTCAACCTTGCTGGTTGAAGTGAGATTTTATTATGAGCCCCAAAAGGATCTCTGCTTCTTGTGTATGCTCCACTGGTAGACTTGAGTGTATCCTTATTATTGGTTTGAATATGACGAGAATTTTGCATGGATTCCATAATATTTGTAGGAGGTATTAAGAAAATCTCATGTTTCATGTCTTGTTTTAATCCACCCATGTAAGATTCCAACAATTGTTGATCACTTATGTCATCCACCCTTATGGCCAATACCTGAAATTATGAATTATAATCTTCAATATCACCTAAGTTCTTGATTCATGTAAATTGACTGAAGAGGTCCTATTCCCACACTTTCCCATATTGTGCTTCTAAGTCTCCTATAAATAAACCCCAAGTATAATGTGAAAGAGGGGGTTTATTTTTCACTATCCATTGATACCATTGATATGGTTTTATCTCAAAGTTCAATGTTGCTATGTGAATCCTTTTCTTGTCATCCATAATATTATGTAGTTCAAAATATTTCTCCATTTGGTTTACCCAGGTAAAGACGTGTTGGATTGGAATGGGCAGACCCGAGGTTATTCATCAATATACCAACAAAACCATTAGACACCAACCCTTTCGACATCACCTGCAAAGCAAGTGAATTCTCACCCAAGGCATCTAAAGGGCTATAAGAACTAAGGTTCTACAGTGATGAAGGGAAGTGAGGCATTCTTCATGTTCTTACTACCATTTACTCATGTGCACAGTTTCCATTACTTAACAATTACCTAACACTCATTATATTATATGTGTGACATTATCCCACTTATCACTCATTCAATTACCAGTTACTTTCGTGCGTGACATTATATCATCATGTATAACTAACACATTCATCATACTTAAAAATTTATCATCATTGCGACATAACAGTAAACATCATAACATGCAAAAACAACACATCACAACACAAGTTTAACATGGTTCACCCAAATTGCGCTACATCCACAATGGTTGGATTCTTATATTAATCATTGAAAATATTCTTATAGCTACACACAGTGCTACAAAATATACAACAGTAACATTACCCAAACCTTCCTAGCCATTGATTTGTGTCTATATTCCACACAGCCGCACATCATGTGTGGGAGAGGGAATTATACTTTCTCATTTGAGCGCGTGTCACATTCCTTCTCTCGCACATTGGTGGGCCCACCCCTACAAAATCCCCTAGTACAGACATTTGTATGAACCTGCCCAGAAAATAGACCCTAACTACTATGCAAGAGGATGAGACCACTAACTTGGCTCTCAAAAATCCTGGATCGATCGGATCGAACTCCCGTAATCTCCAAATATCCTCTCAAATCCTCTTGTCAACTCACTATGGAAGCAGGTACAAATGAGGTGGCATTGTGGGCCCCACAGCTATATATAGTCCCTTTTTCCAAACTTCCATGGTCAGTTACGGGAGCTCAGAGTCTCTGTTTTTCAATCTGTCTTTAGCGATAGGCTCAGGATCCTGCCACCTACACAGTCACATCCCCCGAGTCACGATTCATACTCGGCCTTGGGGGCACATTTTTCCCCCATCACACCCAGGTATGCATGCTCATGTTCAAAACTATCAAATAGTTGTTATATGTTCTTTATATTCAGATATTTTTCACGTCGAGTATTCAATTTTAATGTGTGCAGTTACTTGGTCATTAAAAACCAGTGCAACCCCTTCAGGTATATGATCGACACTGGAATGTGATCATTCCCTCTGAATATCAATTGCATCTCCCAGTCACACCCTCCAAAATTTACCTCTAGGATCCTCACATACAGATCTACAGTACTATCACCTTCGCTGCATTTTGG
The DNA here is from genome assembly GCA_009831015.1 of Picea engelmannii. Taxonomy (NCBI): domain Eukaryota; kingdom Viridiplantae; phylum Streptophyta; class Pinopsida; order Pinales; family Pinaceae; genus Picea; species Picea engelmannii. The sequence continues at coordinate 376,798 of ML783907.1, read as the reverse complement.
TACTATCATCTGGTAGCACTCTTCCCCACATGAGTTGTCCCATTCATAGTCCCCCTTGGCACTTTGACACTCATTCTTCTTTCACCCTACAGGGATGGGATTCATGATAGTCTTACGCATTTAAGAGAATCAACCACATACTCCTTATCCTTATTTTTGTTAGCTTTCGAATTGGACTCCCATGTCATCTCATCATAGTTCTAGTTTGACTACGGCTTCATAGTATCATTAACCCTCCATTTCATACATAATCAATTTTCCCATTTGTAAATTGTCCTCCATTCATCTACCTCATATAGAAACCCATCCATGGGGCCCCCACCATCCACCAATTCTCCGCATCACTTGCGCCCTCACAGACCAAGCCATCTTGCACTAGGGCACCCATTTCTGTATATGTACACCCATCCCATATTATTCTTTATTCATTTGGAAATTGTACAAAAACCTTTGTTTCCAACATTTAATTAGCCTTTTGTTTTCACCCCTTGGTGGCCTTATTTTTTGGAAAATAAATCCATGTCACCCTTGGTTGGGGCATTTACTATCCTCTCCTCATGTTGACATCATCCATAAACCCCGAGTATCCCACAGTCCATGTACCCTTGATCTCTGATTTTATCCACTCTGTCATGCCTCTGGCACAATTTAACCCACGTCTAGTCATCCCCCTGACACTAGATCCAGTTTCACGGTTGTTGCCAATCCTCCTTCACATATATCACCAACCAAGGGCAGTCTTGAGTCTCACCACATATTGACTTCATCGATGTTCCTTATCAGTTCCTAATCTTATCCAGTGGATTTCATGAATTCATTTTAATTCTTGGAATCACATCTCCCTTTGTTTCAGCATCAACACAATTTCCAGAAGGGAGACAGTATCTTGAATCTCATTACCTTTAAAATGAGGAGTCTCGGATGATCGAGAGAGAACCATCATTTATCTCTATTGTCTTTGACCCCCCTAACATTGGACTTCAAAACACTCTCATGTTATGGTGGGTCTTACTATGCAACTATTGCAGTTTTTTTACACTATCTGAAGACCTCTGAATTCACTAGGCCATCAATGCCTATGAGTAATCGAGACTTCTTCCCAATGTCCTTGCCTCTTTTAAGAGTATGTTCACCATCAGAATTGTTCTCTGCCATTATCAAACCACCCTGGAGGGAGATGCATTTATCTACATTAGCATACAAATTCAGTTATTGTCTTCCATTTTTGAGTTACATGACACAAGCATGGGGCATGCCCGCCTCGTTTGTATACAAATTTTATTTTGCACTACCTAGATAAATATTTGGGTCCCACAAGTTCCCCTCTCCCTCCAACTGATCGCTCTTGCAGTTCCTATCAAAAATCTTCCTTACAATGGTACTCTCAGTAGAATAAACATTGATGTATTTTGACTATACGTATACTCCTAACCTCACACATCATGGGGCATCTGTTATCACTGAAATTTCATCCACAAATGGTTACAGGAACTGAGCATCTCCAAAAACCTATTAGTTCACCTGCAACCCCAAAAGTGCATTTCCAAAAGGCACAAAATATACAATTGGTCAATAAATTGACATGTGTTGAAACACTAAAGGAAGCGCTCACACGTGTGTAAGCCAAAAACACCAGAAAAGAACTTGATTTGACCCTCAAATCCGAGTTGAATCCAAATGGGGGGCTAGTCAAAGACCTAAGGGTCCCTTGTTCACACTAAAGACCAGTTGGATATTGCCTCAAAGACTTGCTATAAAAAGAGACCATGGGTGCACTATGAATTCAAGAATATCATTGTATTGTTATGCTGCCTCTATTCTCCTACAATAAACCTCTTTTCATCTTGGATGTGCCTTTTGAGCATTGTGTGCATTGGGGATAAGGTATTAATTTCCTCCCTATTTGGGTTGGTTGAGCACTTCTTTTTTATCCATTTTCCTTGTAGGGATCATAAACAGCCTAGCCTTACCTACAAAGAGATGAGTTTGGATCTGGAAGAGGACAATTTCACTTAAAATACCCCCCCATGACGTGTATCATAAAATGCGCAGGTATTTCAGCCCACAAACGCGCATTCAGAGCATTGTGCACCCACAACATTTATGTTCTCTATGCATTCTGTGCATAGTGCACCCAAAGGTTTTCTGTTCTCTGTGCATTCTGCACCTTCTGTGACCACCGTGCCTCTCTCTGAACTGTAACCTGCACATCTATCTAGAGACTTGGAATTGGAAGAGTTTGTTGTAATTTTTTAAGGCCCCTACCCTTCAAAATCTTTCTTTTATGTAATTTGCAAAAGAACTACACTTAGATTCCCTCTCCACATGAAGGGTTAGTCAAAATATAGGCACTTAGGGGGTTAAAAAGAATCGTATTTCTCCTCTTTTTCTTTGATTTGCCACATGGATGGCTTCTTTTGATTGTAAAAGTTAAGTTAATATCATTTAATATCATATATATAAACACTTGCATTGGGACCATAAATCAAACTTCAATCATTGAGTATGCTCTTCTCTCGCACCATAGAGCGATCTTGAGAATCAAAAAAGCGATCGAGGGAAGGTTTCATCTCCCTTAAACATAATCTTTAGGAGAGGACAAAGCCCCCCTAGGGATACTCTTAGTTTCTTTTCAAAACATGTTAAATTTGTAAGGGTCCATACATGCCCACATGTTGAAAATATAGGATAGTTTTTGAAGCTACTTTCTTCGTTTACATCACTAGGGGAGTTTAAATATTATAGTAACATGCCCATACATTCCCACATGCTTGCTATCTAGGATAGTTTCTTGAAGCTTTCTTAGATTAAATCATGCTAGGTATTTTAAAGGATTAGTAAGGACCCATATGTCCACATGCTAGTTCTTTAGGGACTTTAAAATTCCACAAGGTTGTACCAATGACATCTTGTAAGATAGGTAATCAAGAATTGTAAGGACCACAAGAAGTCCACATGTTGCAAGGTGAAACCTAACTTACTAAAAATTTGGCACATTATATCACTTTTTCACACACAAAGTCACTACTCACTCACATAAATTCATCTCAAATTGTGGAGGTTGAAGTAGGTTTCCTCCAAAGGGATTCTGAAACATCTCACTATTTCTTGAAGGAATTATCCACTCCCACTTAAATTCAATCGAGATTGGTTCACACCCTCAATCTCTTAAACAACCACATCTAATTTTTTTCCAAAAACTCACTAAGTTTTCCTCCATAGGAGGTGTCAAAAGAATTTTTTTAGTCTAGGTAGGATCTCGGGGGTAGGCATTCAAATAACCCCCCATTATCTAGTTCTCACATCTTCAAACATTAGAAGTTTACAAATAGGGAACTTTAAAATCCTCCAAGTCAAGTGTTACTAACACCATAAGTAAGGAAGATACCTGTGAAGGGTCGAAGGCCAAGGTCTGATTGTTCTATGTGCCCCCCCTTGAGGCACCCACCTCTTGGAAGGGATCCAACCCATGTCCCATTTCTGAGGCCAAAAATCTAAATGCTTCACTTTGACCGAGGTAACTAGTGACCAAATTTTAGGACATATACACAGGTGGAAATTGTGGGTTGCAATTGCACCTTGATCAGATTTTGTGTGGCTATTGGGAAATATCACCGGCTCTTTCAGGATATGCACCCTCTACCCCTCATTACAACTTATTGTTTCATCCTTCACTAGTTCCTCTTCCAGTGGCTTCAGAACCCACTGTTGAGTACTATTGGGAGCTCCAGTGCTATTTGAGAGGAAGGACGTTACGTCTTTTTAGGACATGAGAATTTGTTTTCTTTGTTCTTCCATGCGGACAAAATCCACCTACCCACATGTATGTTTATTTTCAATTGATTTATGTATGATGCTCTTGTGATTATAGGAAATTGTGAGATATATTGTGAAGGTACAAATTATACAAATCTCTTTTTCATTTATTGATCTCATCACCATTTTCACAAATCCACTTTTCTAGTTGAAAATCATAGGGGACCCACAAAATCCTCGTCATTCCAGACGCTTGCAAAATATCCCTCCTATCTTAGGAGGATTTCCTAGTTTTGCCAACTCACGGGCTCAACCCTCTCACACCCATGTGAGTGATACTATATTGGAATCATCTTTACTTGGTTCCACTTTACTTGGGTCCACTTCCTAAGGCCATCCATCCACTATCTCTCCTTCACAAGGAGGTAGAGGGTACACTTCTTCCCAGGGGAAAAATACACCCCCTCCTCAAGGGTCAGGTACATAACCTGCTAACACCATGGCTGGAACTAATCCTCCATCGCCACTCCACATGCCATATTTGGCATACCTCAGCATACCTGATCTGAGTAAACTCACAAATGACCCTATATTGCATGACCCCACATGGCCCGCTATGCTGACCAAACTACCTTTAGACATTCCTAAGTTTGAAGGAAAGGCAGTGGAAGATCCCACCAACCATATCATGACCTTCTACTTATGTTTCTCTTCAAAAAACATCATGGATGACTCCTTCCTTTTAAGTTTATTTCAACGCACACTCACAGTTCCATCAGCCAAGTGGTATGTGGACGAAAAATTAGGGTCCCATGTGACTTTTGAATCATTGGCTAAAACCTTTTTAACCTTCTTTCAACTACTAGTTCATGATGACAATGGTCTAGAAATACTCTCTAAGTTTAAAAAAACCTCAGCCACACATATCGCTGACCACATTCACAAATGGGGTCGACGATGTGGTTTATGCAAAGCAAAAACCACCAAAGAACAATGCATCGATTGGTTTCTCAGATCACTTGTCCCTCTCCTTGCCAAAGATATGGCCTCCACCTTCCCCCAGACTGAAGAGGAAACCATTCACAAGGATCAACAGTATGACCTCATTTATGCACAGTTAGGATACTTATACACAGTACTACCCAATGCCCCAATAACTGTACCATTCAACCAGGACAAACCTAGGATGCCTCACTCAACGGATGGATTCATTGGTACCACAACACACCACAATCCATACATCCAACCACCACCTATGTACAATACACCCCAATATCCACCAATGTATGGAGGACACCCTTATTACCCTCCCCCCCTTATCAACAGCCATAGCCTATTTTCCTCCCTCCACCCATGAGTGGACCCTCACCAGCACCCAAGATGCACCCGACTGTCCAACCAAGTTTTGGTACCCCCTCTACCATAGCTTCCACCCTGAGCACTAGTGAAAGCGCTACACCTTCCTATGTAACCTACAGATCATTCCCACCAAATAATCTGTATTTCCCATTTCTTGTTCCTCCACAACCCATTACTCCTCCACAAGGACAACCACACGTTGGGATTAACTTTGTTCAACCCTCTCCCATTCAACAATTTCAAAATTTTGAACAAATGAATATGGAAAATCCATCCCATCAACAAAATAATTCCAAAAAGAAAGAAAAAAACCAAAACAATAATAACCCAGGACCAGGGGGAAATAACCCCCAACAAAACCAACCTACTGGGGGAAACCAGAACTAGGGTAACCAAAACCCCCAAGGGGGAAATAAAAACAAATGCCAAGGGAGGAACAACAACAAAAACATTTAGACGAACTTCCCTTGTTCTCTTTGTGGTGAGAATGGTCATTATACTCACCATTTCCCCCAAATTGCCGAATTCAAATGGATGAAATATTCCATGAATGTGCCACGTAATGAATGAAACCAGAACCAGGGTAACCAGAACCCCCAAGGGGGAAATAAAAACAAACGCCAAGGAAGGAACAAAAACAAAAACATCCAGATGAACTTCCCTTGTTCTCTTTGAGGTGAGAATGGTCATTATACTCACCATTTCCCCCAAATTGCCGACTTCAAATGGATGAAATATTCCATGAATGTGCCATATCCCCCAACACCACCTACCCCTCAGCAGGCCCTACATCAGTATTTGAAACAACCACTGCTAGCTATGTTGAAAAACCCTATTCCACACCAAGGTGTGATGAATACCCAACAGGAGATGCATCCTACCCCACCACAAATGGGACAGTATCAAAACCCTCAGAATCTAGCAGATCACAATATCCTCCTCACTAGCGAAGAAGAAATTCTTCTACAAACACGCAGTAGATAATACAACGCACCCCTTGAATCCACTCCCACCATTTCATAAGAAGATCCATATACATCCATAAAACCTTTGATGATTCCATGCCCTAACACTAAACAACCCATTCATATTCCTCGCATCCCATTATGATGGAATTTCAACAACCCTCAGGCTAGGGCAACACACAATTATAGTCTGGTTGATGACTTGGCACAATATCCTACAACCATGTCAGTATTGGAAGTTCTCCAAACATGTCCCACCCAACAGAAATCATTTCTTTCTTCCTTGGGGGAAGTTTCCCCAACTGATACTAGATTCATCACATTTGATCTAGATTGTGGAGAACCTCGTCTCCCTGCTTTGGTGGCATTCCAGATACCTGTCAAAATCTGAAACATAATGGTTCATCAATGTATCATCGATGAAGGTGAATCCACATGCATCATGTCCAAAACTGTATGGGAGAAGCTTGTCTCCCCTGAGATAATACCATCTGCCATCACATTGAGAGCCTATGAAGGACGACCATCTTCTCCTGAAGGGCTCTTCCAAAATGTCCCCATTGAATTCATGGGTAAATAAATCCTTATTGGCATTTATTTTATCGATGCCCCACTTGATTAAAATATCTTGTTTGGGTGTAGCTACATGTACGGTATGAAGGTTGTGGCCTCTTCTGTGTTTCAAACCATGATATTCCTTGACAATGGGAAAATCATCACCATTTACCAAGTCTCACATTATGAGCCTAACCACTCCTCTGACATCGATAACATATTACCTCTTGTTCGCACCAGTTTTGATGCATACCCACTTATAGAGATGGTCCCCAAAATATTCAAAGACCCATCCTTGTTGGGGGAATACCACGAAGCACCACCGCTCATCCATCACTCTACACAAGTGTGTGTCATATCTTCCAATGGAACTGAAAATGGAGATACCATTCCTCCCACAGAGGCTTCTCCACTCCTTGACATCCAACTAGTGGAATAAATCCTACCTCAAGAACCCCCTGATAACCCTACAACACCAATTATCCCCGATTTCACCCTCCCCCAAAGTCAAATTCCAGTTTGGGAGACAATCCCCTAGGCCCTTACTCAAATTCCCTTATTCTTCCCCCCACTAGGAGTACACGCTTTCCAGGTAGCTGCAATGCTTACCCTTCCCAACATGGTGTTGTCCATTCCAGTATGGTATCTCCACCCACCTATGATGGTTCCTCAACCATCCTTCCCTCCCCAAACCTAGGGAATCCTTATGCACATTCTAGTACTAAATCTAAACACACCTCCCTCACCTCTACTTACTCACACCACCACGATAGCTGGGGGTAGGTGGAAGAATAAAGAGCCCACCACTCCACTTCCTCCCTGAGTTCAACCCCCTTGTGCACTTTGTGAGAGAGAGGGACACCCCACAAATAGATGTCCATCTCTCCCCGAGTTACGCAATTTGAACCAACTCCCTTGCAAAACCACATCGCTCGTCGCTTCCCCAAGCACACCTAGTACTACCACCAGGTCCCCTACTATAGGAAGTAAAGGGCTGTGAACCAAATTCACATTTTCCATCTATTCAGAGTATGGCCACTACACTCACCATTTCCTCGTGCTACCTCAATTTTGACAGACACTAACATCAGTACGCCAAAAATTTCAGCAAGACCCCTCTCCGCCCACATCATCAAGTACCCACGTCACTAAAATCCATTATGTCACAACCTCAATCAATGAATGGATGAGGTTCCCTTGCTCTCTTTGTGAATCACTTGATCATTTCACGTACCAGTGTCCTATGATCATTGAATACAAGTGTTGTCAAATGGCCCTTATTCGAAATCGTCCAACCACCTCACTTCCCGTGATGCAAGTGATTTCCCCTATTCCATCTCCAGATACTATCCACTTCACCTCCCTTGAGCCTGAGTCACTTGCCACACCTCCATGGTTCATAAATAGACTATCTGAGGATTTTCCCCCAAATCCTCCCAACTCTCTGGTTCATTTCCCTCAGGAAATATTACCCCTGACCATAGTTTACAATCCACAATGTTTGGACATTTGGTTTATGTCAAGCATGCCATCATACCATCCTTGTGATACCCCCTCTATGTCTTCACCACCTGAAGCCAACCATACGGTGAAAGTCACCAATGTCACTTCCCCGGATCCCATATATTCTCACATTTTTCATTGCGAAGAAGATATCCTAGAGTAACTAACTACCCTTGATTTCCCATGGAATTCACTCCATCACATAGAGCTCTTTCTCTCACATGAAGCCTTTGACCCTCCTAGCCAAACCTCCATATGTGCAATCGAAACCAAGGATTTTATCCCGTCAGGGCATATAGATTGGTTCCATAAGCCTATCCCTGCTCCTGATGCTTTTGAAGAAGGAAACATGGCCAACATTTCCCCCACTGTCAAAATTGACATTTATGTCAAAACAAGAATTATAGAAGAAATCATCATTGGTGTCACATCATCCCCTGAGGAACGCACATCTTACAAAGCTCTCTTTCAGGAATACTAGGATATTGTTTCCTAGTTATACAAGGAGATGTCCGGCCTCAATCCTTCTATCTTCGAACATCGCATTGACACATGGCTAGATATCACCCATGTACATCAAAAGAAACACCCACTGCACCCATCCAAAGCAGCGGCTATCAAAGCCTAAATTAACAAACTATGCGTTGCAGGGTTCATATACCCCATCACATACACGTCATGGGTCTCCAACCCCATCACTGTCAACAAAAACATGGCACTATTCACATCTGCACTGACTTTCACGATCTCAATCATGCTTGTCCCAAAGACAACTTCCCAATGCCTTTCATCGACCAAATTATCAATGATTGTGCCGACCATGAGGCCTTTTCCTTCATGGATGGGTTCTTTGGCTACAATCAAATCTAGATCCATCCAGCAGATCAATATAAGACCGCATTCAATACACGATGGGTTACTTTTTCTTATCATGTCATTCCTTTCAGACTTAAAAACGCAGGTGCGACTTTCCAACAGGCCATGAATTACGTTTTCCATGATCTCACTCACATCATCCTTTCTTACTCGGATGGCCTCATTGGTTGATCCAAGAAACAAACTCAACATCTAGATGACTTACAGGTTGTCTTTCAGCGATGTTGAAATTACAATATCCACTTGAACCCCCTCAAGTGTGTATTTTGCATCACCATCGAACGCCTCCTTGGGTTTATCATCTCCCAACATTGCATCACTGTGGACCTCCTCAAGTTCCAAGCTATCACAGAAATTTTACCACCTCAGAATTTGCACCAACTGCAGAGCCTACAAGGCAAAGCCAACTTTCTACGTCACTTTGTCCTAGACTACTCTACTCGCGCGCATGGTTTCCTTCGCTTATTACATCATGATATCCCATTTCGATGGGATGAACATGCCCAAACCACTTTTGATGATTTAAAAGAGGTTCTCTCCAATGCCTCTTTGATTAGTCCACCCAACTATGATCGCAACTACATCCTCTACTTATCGGCCTCAACCATCTCAATCTCAGGAGTTCTCATCCAACTAGGGGATGATGGCCAGGAGCATGTTATTTACTGCATTAGTAAAAACCTTTCAGGACCATCCCTAAACTACAATCATGAGGAGAAACTCTCCCTTGTAGTTGTCCTCACAGTCAAGAAACTGCGTCATTATATTTTTCTTCTCACTACCAAAGTCGTGGAAGATTTCAACCCCATGCAGTAATTTCTTAGTCGATGAAAAATTAATGGCAAATTTTCCCGATGGATCATCATCCTTTAGGAATACGAACTAGAGTTTTCAACTCCCAAAATCAAGAATGAACTCGTCCTCACCAAACTCATCACATATTTCCCCTCAGATGTTGTTAGTTCACCCGTCAACATAGATTTTCCTGACGAACACCTCTTCTACATCCCCTCGGATGACCCCTGGTGTGGAGACCTTCTCATATACCTTCATACATAGAAGTTTGGATCACACCTCTCCTGAGACAATCGTCGACACATTCACCATCAGGCCCCTTGATATCTCCTCATTAGTGACATATTATATCGACATGGGGTTGAAACCATTATCCGTCTATGTTTGACCATCAACGAAGTCGATAGAGTCTTGAATTATTGCCACAACGACACTTGTGGTGGCCACCTCTTAGGGATGTACACCACCCAAAAAATCATTCGAGCAGGTTACTTCTGGCCCACATTGTTTCATGACTACATCCATGTTGTCAAGCGATGTGACAAATTCCAACTTTATGCACACAAAGCATGAATTCCACCCGCTCTTCTACATCCAGTCATCACTGTCGGCCCCTTTTACAAATGGGGCATAGACTTCATGACTTGCAACCCTCCATATAGCAATGGACACAAGTACATCATCATGGCAGTTGATTACTTTACCAAATGGGTCGAAGCCATGCCTACCTTCAACAACACCGCTAACATGACAACACATTTTTTCTTCAACCACATCATTACCCACTTCAGAGTCCCACTACAATTAGTCTCTGATCACGGTAAACACTTTGAGAATGAGATCTTGTTCGAACTCTCCTCAAGAATAGGATTATCCCATAAGTTTTCCTCCCCATACTACCCTTAGTCCAACAAATAGGTAGAGGCTGTCAACAAAGTCCTTAAAACCATGTTGCAACGCACTGTCAACAAACATAATACCAATTGGCATCATATGTTGTTTTGAGCATTATGGGATTATCGCACTATAGTCAAAACTGCCACCGGTTTCACACTGTTCCATTTCGTCCATGGGATTGAATCCACCCTCCCCATCGAGTGTGAAATCCCCACATTACGCACAGCCATCGGGCTATTACCTGACACATCTCTAATAGAGCAATGCTTGTTGAAGTTAGAGTTGTTGGATGAAGATTTTCGGTCTTCATTATAGAACAATGAGGCAGCTAAAAAATGGTTGAAGGCCACCTTTGACCGCCATGCCAAACTTCTCTCATTTAACGAATGACACCTCATCCTAGCCTACGATATCACTCACTATAACCTCAGTCATGGAAAATTCGAGTCCTTATGGCATGGACCATATATCATCCAACATTGCCTCACTAAAGGTGCATACATCCTGGCCTCTCTAGAAGGCTATCCCCTCAAAGAACCCATCAACAGGTTGTACTTAAAGACGTTTTATGCCTAAGTGTAGTCACCCTACACTAGGTTCTTTCTTTTGTACACGTTTGTATAGTTTTTAGTCTTCTTTTGTTCCCTCCATGCCTTATTCCAAATCTACCATTCATGTTACTGAAAAATGTTTTCTCCATCGGCCTACAACAACGGTTACGCTGACAGAGCTAGCCATTGGACATAGAATCTCGTTTCGGCCGCTTGGGATCTCTATACCCCCTCACTTGAACTGCTCCACTCTAGCGGCATATGTTTGGGCTCAACAACCAACAACCAAGAAGAATACACAACCATCATTGGCCTCCTCACCAAGGCCAGTCACTTCCACATTTGTCACATTAACATCTTATTAGATTCCCAACTTGTCATCCCGTAGATCAACAATGTGTATCATGTCCGCGATCTGTGTCTCTTCCGCAAATACCTGCAAGTTAGACTCTTATATAGACATTTTGTTTCAATTACATTTACACATATTCCATGACAATTCAATCAAATAGTAGATAACATGGCTAACCTAGTGTTATATTGGCAAATATCACATCAAGACATCATCACACATACATAAATCATCAAAAGTCTATCATAGCACATAGATTAGACATCATAAAAACATCACAAAATATCATCACATCTAAACATCACGGAGATCCCAAAACAGGTATATCCACACACACACACACACACACACACACACACACACACACACACACACACACACACACACACACACACACACATATCGATCAATGTGTCATCAATGTTTACAAAATGGTACAACATGTGCATTTCCTGTAAGCAGGTAAGCCCCCCTCACCCCTATAGGTACAAAATGGGTGTCACACTACCCTATACAAAATGGGCTCGCATGCCTATATAAATACCAAAAATTTACAACAGAGAACTCATGGTACCTCTAGAGAACCACCACCAGGTCCTTTATTTGAAGGAGGTTCCCCACCAGCTAGGGGTCCTCCAGGTCTGGGAGGCAGTCGCCCAGTCATAACTTCCCCCGCCACAGCTGCTCAATGGATCAGGGTCCACAACTTGGACAGAAGACCCACACACTTCTCTAGGACCCTCATGTCCTGAATGTAGGTCCACATGCCCTCGGACACACACTATAGCACCACCTCCAACCGGTGACAAAAATCCTCTAACACCCCAACGACCTCCACCGGCGGAGCATGTGATGGCCCTGATCCCGGATCATCAAATCTATGCCTTTGACAATCTCTCGCCTCATATGTTGGCCTTGCACCAGCCTCATCCCTATGACACATCTCTCCAACATGTGGCTCTACTCGTGGCGGTCTCACTGGCCCCTAACGAGAAGGCCCTCCAACCAACTCTCCCTCGTGGCCCCACATCTGCAAACACATAAACAAAGATAGCATCAGTATCCATCTATACATAAACATATGTTATACTATCAAAATCACACAAAATTAAGTACACCAACATACCTCTATGGTCCCAATCCTATTTAGGAGGTAACACCATATTTGGGTCATGTCGGAAGTCCATCCCACCATATGGGAACTACACTATGATTTGTGGCATGTGGCGCCACACACGCGCCAAATAATCCATAAAATAATGTCCACCCTCCCCACCTCCATGTTGTACTTAAATTTATGCCCACCACATCAGTCATGTCTCTCGTGCATCATTCACCAACAACAGCACTCTAGGGTGAAACATAGGCACCCTCTCCAAAAACCACACCACCAAGATTGATCCAAAGGAAAAGTCACCATAGTCAGTAGTCCGACACTGGTTAATCTTCCCCACCATCTTGATGTGCAACATCAACCCCCAAGCGAAGAAAACCCCATCCAAAACTCTCTGCATAATAATCAGTTGAACACCACTAATCTGCTGAGTCACTAAGGACCTGTATATCCTCACAATCATCGTGGCGATACAATGATGCAACAAATCATCCATCGCCTCGATACGGACAACCGAACGTGACATATTTTTCAGTACCAAACAATACCTGTGCGCTACATCTGCAAAGTGTACACCCATTGGCAACTGGGGATGAGAAGGTAGGGCCATTCCCTGAAAAGGGAGCCTCGTCAAGAAATAGACATCCTCCCTCGCTGAGAATTTCAAATGCTCCCCCCGCAAAATGAAGCACTGCAGATTAGTGCTCCAAATAGAAATCATATATTGTAACAGGTACTCTTGTGCCTTTATCAGTGGGCAGTCGAAGAATTTCAGCAACCCATAGACTGCTAAAAGTCTCTAAATATCTGACTCATCTCTCACTGCCTCCCCGAGGAGCTCCCTATCCCGCTCTCTCCAATGGACTTCCATACTGGTCTGATCACCTGCATCCACACCAACAATTCTTGATCAACCACCATCATCATTAAAATATCTCAAACAAATATAAGTTTTTTTCACCAATCCCAACTTTGCCTCAAGTGTTCAGCTACCATAGCCAGAAAACCCCCCTATGGACTACACTAGGGTTCAATATGTAGGAATATCTAACCGTCTAAATGTATCCTACTTTTTATAACTACCCCAAATCTACCCCACATTCATGCATGAAATACAAAGTAAAAATATCTGGTAGCTCTACCTTTAACTCTGTGTCTGGTGTCGATCCTTTCGCGTTTGATTTCTCCGCTAACTACAAGTCTCCTCCCAAGGCTGACCTGCATTCATAAACAAAAAAATAGGAAACTACAAACATGCATCTCATATATGAATTATGGGTTAGATGACAATATAAAACATAAATCAAACATAAATATTTGACACATCATATTGTGGGACATAAAACGTATTCCTTTTATTGACATCACAAAGTTCAATTATAATGAGATCGATGACTGCTCCTCGAACCTAGTCTGGGCTCCTCTTCACCAATCTCCAACTGCACTTCCACGTATATTTCTTCTCTCACACTCTCTCTAGGGAATGGAATAGGCTTATGATGGAGGAAAAAGGCAAGAATGGGAAATTCTGGTACAAATCTCACAAGGTGGCTGCAAATTCTTGGGGCAAGGAAGGGATGTGAAATGGGAATAGTTTCACTATTATTATGCTTAGATTTGGAATGACACCCCAACACATCCTTTATATGAAAAAATGATGGTTATTCAGTTGGGTGACGAGCTATAGACAGTGGGACAGTTAGGAAACTACCCAATAGCCCGTAATCTCAACGAATTCCTTGCAACTATTTAATTTTTGCAACATTTGTGGGTATACACAGGCTGTAATAGTGCAACTAGCATACGTACGTGAGATGTAGTGGTGTAGTAAGCGTGTATGCATGGGAAGTAGTGGTGCAAGGTGTGTACATCTTCAAAAATATGTTTTTTAAGAAGAGTTGCTCAGTGATGGCTTTGGAAAAAATAGCAAGTAAGAGGGCCTGATGCAAGGTATGCATATATGGTGCAATTTAGGGTTATGACAGATGCCCCTTAATGTGTGAGGTCATAAGAGAATCTGATGGCTGAAATACATTACAAATATTCACTAACACACGAAGCAAGTGAGCGCGGGACTAGAGTTCGGGAGGTGCCATCTACAAAAATAATAATTGTCTCACCGAGGCAAGCATACCTATGCTCAAGATGAAATAAATCATGGCTTCCAATCAAATACACTTTATATCCATTCCATATAACTATATAAAGTGTAGCCATGATCAATACACAATGGATCTACATCTCAAAATCAAAGATATACATGTATAGTATCCATCTTCAAGAAGCCAATGACGCCTGATGGCTAGAGATGAGGCCCTTAGAGCTCGAGAAACAACTTCAAGATCTTCCAAACTCAGGTAGGAGTATAATGTGAGTGTATAACTTCACTACCTAGAGGTATTCGATGGCTTGTCGGGAACATACAAGAGGATATCGATGATTAGACAAAGAAATTCATTGATTTCGAACAAGGACTTGATTAGAATTTTGGGGATGGTCGATCATGTAGAAAGGATGACTCAAGTTGGGTAAAACATTCCCTTGGACAATGGCATGATATATGAACAGACTCAAGCAACATTACATTGACATAAGTTCACGATGCATGAGGCAATGCAAACTCTCCATGTGTTTGGAAGAATATCCAAACAGAGGAGGACACAACTCTATGTAGTGAGAAAAAATTCCTAAGGTCATATTAAATCCAAAATATTGACAAACAATCAAAAGGATGTGCTTTGTCCAAGGGTGACTCATTGTGCTTCCATAAAAATAAAAAACTTTTACCGTCCTCTTTTTGGAGTATATTTGATTTTTTTTGTCTTTTTCAATATTTTTGAAGATCTTGAAAAAGAATAAAATATTGCTATGTTACAAAGGAGGAACCAGTGTTGCAAGCATACTAGTTCCAAGCTTAAGGAACACACTAATGCTCAGAGCAAGGAGACATGTGTGGGAAAAGGACACTCGAGAAAAATCCTCCATGGGTCAAGGTGTCAAGACGCAGAGGCAAAGTGCTACAAGGCTTGCGTATAAGGCATGCTTCAAAGGTTCAGTTGAGAGCAACATGGAACCGACATTAGGCCAAATATGCAGGGATGCAAATGTGATTAATAAGACATGATGAAACCCCCTTCAATGTATTTTTCATGAGCCCAGAGAAGTTAAGCTCAGTGGTTTTTCACTTTTAGAAGGTCTAAAAAAGATAAAAGAAGACTCCATTGGGGTACCTTTTTCGAAGGTAGTCTAATAGGTTCTAAAAAGGGGTAAAATAGCACCGAAAATACATCTATTCAAAACCATTTTACTGAGTGTGACAAAGACAAGATCACTCGACAATCTTTTCAATTTTAAGGAGTATGAAAAGAGCTTAACTATGGACTCACAACCTTTTTCTAGATTTAGTCCCCTTAGAATGAAAAAGTATAAACTTTACTTAGGAGAACTCTCTCGGCAAGACGAATCTCCTGAGGTGTACCTTTTTCCTCCTTAATCTACAGGCCTGAAAAAGGGGTAAACTCATGCTAGTAGATGTTTTTCTGAACCAATTAGCGAGTGTGAAAAAATAAGGTCACTTGACAATCTTTTCAATTTTAAGGAGTTTGAAAAGAGCTTAACTATGGACTCCATAGGGGATGTTATTTTGGACCATTTTAACGAGTGTGAAGAAACAAGGTCACTCAACAATCTTTTCAATTTTAGGGAGTCTGAAAAGAGCTTAACTATGGACTCCATGGGGGTTCCTTTTTCGTAAATTTAGTCCCTCAGGCCCGAAAAAGGGTTAAACTTATACATGAGAATACTCTTCTAGAGAACCAAAGTTCCTAGAGCGTACCTTTGTTCATAAAATTGACCATCTGGACCGAACAAGTGGTAAACTACCACCGGAAATACGTTCCTTCAAGTTTTAGTTTGGCGAGCGTGAAGGACAACAAGATCACTCGACAACATTTTCATGTTTAAAGAGTCTAAAAAGGGCTTAAAGATGACTCATTTTCTAGGAGTCCCGAGGGTGAGGCCAAGAGTGATGACATATCAGACGTGTGAGGCTCAATCTCGTAATTAGGACAAGACTAACAAGAAATCTCGAGCCTAAAGTCATTAATGATAGCATGGACACCAAAATGCAACCAAGATCTACCTAGGGCATCCATGTAGAGGTAGTCTCTACCACTAAATTGCGACACTTCTAAAGCAGCAAAGAGGGTTCCATGTTGCAATTCGATGGGTTCGATCTTATGGAAAAGCGGAAAATACAATGAGATGAAAAAAGTGGAGGTGGAATCCTAACTTAAATGCAATAAGTTAGAAAAAAATATTTTTACCAAAGAATCTTTAAAATTGACCCATCCCCCAAAAAGTTTTCCAAACCAAAAGTGAAGTGTATCGTAACATCCAATGAAAAACTCAAGAACCATGTTAAATTATTTTCAAGCCATAAAAAACAACTAAAAGTGGAAAAAAAGGCCCAAAACATCTATAAATAGAAGTTGGCGACTCATTATCACCATTTCAAATTGAGAATTAGCCAAAAATCTCAAAATACCCCTTTGCTAAAAGAGTTGATTCCGGGAGCTTCAGAGGACGAAACAAACTTTCGCTTGGACCAAGTAAGTACAAATCAACCCCTCTTGCATTTTAAAACTTTCTTTTTGCATTTGTTTTATTTTTTTTGGGGGGGGGGTGAACTCCTAAAAAAGGGTGCCCCTACAGGTATGCGGGTTTTCCAAGGACAACCCACATATGCCCGCGGGAAGAAAACAATTTGGCTGCATTCATACACGACTGTGTCCAATACAACCCGCGTACACGCTCAAGAACAAGGAAAAATTGAAAGCACAATATTTAACTCCCCTTTGAACTTGTCATTTGACAGGATGTATGTCCAATGGAGAGAGAGGGAGCATGAAGACATTGATATCTTGGTCAATGAGGACCCTGCATCTATGGATGCATTGAGACAATGAGGGTTATGGAAGTTTTTTTGGTGTCCATTCACGAGGGCACAACCGAGGCTGTTGAACGCCTTGGTGGACTATTGGCACCCCGACGCTGAGGCATTTATGCTTGAGGGATAGTTGTTGAATCCAACGATTGAGGACATTTACTTTCTAACTGGCCTCTCAAGGAGAGGGGAACCAGTCAACTTCTGAGCTTTCCCCCCCCCGGGCCCCACAACATCGCTGAGATGATCAGACTATATTTGGAGGCTGACACTGAGAAAGTAGGTTCTCAAGTGCCAATCCACAAGATTACCAACCTATCATTGAAAGTGATAGTTTTACTTATTGGGCATATCACTAGATTCGCAGCCTTACATCAAGCCTCCCAAGTGCACATGCATTATGTAGTGAATTTCTTAAATGCACGAATATTCGACTGGAGCATGACCATGCTAGATTGCATGAAGAGACAACTCACTGAGTGTCGTGGGTGGAGTAACAAAAACTTTGGATTTGGGACCATTTTATGCTCATTCTTCTTTGAGAGGGTACCCATTCTCAGTCCACGAGATATAGTGCAAGGGCATGTGGCCTCGCTCCCAGCAGTGTGTAGATGGGCAGCATTACTGCCGCAACAGGGAGGAGGAAGGACCATAGAGGCCTTCGATGACACCTTTTTTGACTGGTGGGAAAGAAATATTCCGATGATAGAGGACTACCCCTACACTGGGATCAACTTTTCTAGGGACTCAGATATGCTCGTACCTCCCGGGGATGAGCGAGGAGAGATAAGTACATTTGTTTTTAAAGTTTTTTAATTTTTTAGTTTCTTTTTATATATATCATTTTTATGTGAATCAGAGTATCTAAAAACTATTTATATTTTTATGTACAGATGTGGGACCAGTGCATCCAACAAAATTCACAAGCACCAGGCGACGTCCTCAACCAGAGGGAGTACCAGCCGCAAGCACTGGACCAACAGCAGTAGCATCAAGGGGACCTCCAGCCAAAGAGGCTGAGAGATTTTTGAGATGGGTGGAGCGGAACCTCACCGCGCTCACTCATGCAGTTCCCATGGCCAAGATCAAGGATCTCCCACCATCGATGTAGCCTCACATAGTTTGGGTGCCACGGACCTGGGTCCAACTCTTCCGACATTTGGAAAACATAGTTGTTCACTATGGCAGGGCCAATAGGCCCCGTTCTTATGGATCACATTTTTACAATGTAGGTACGTGTGTATGTGTGTGCTTCTTTTATGTGTATGCAATATGCCAATCTAATACATGATTAGCTAGAGTATCTGTGATTTGATTTAATCTCCTAGGAACATGGATATACCTAATGTAATCAAAACATCGTTCTAAGAGACGTACCCTAAGGAATCGTCGGTGTAGATTAGGATCATAAACGTGGTAAACCCCATTTAACTAGGACACAACCAACTAAGAATCTAAGTAGACCTAGAGGTGAGAGATACCATGTGACAAAGCATCACGAAGTAACTCTATTACTGTGATTTATTTGGTGATATTGTTTGTGGCATCACCTAAAAAGATACCTCCGAAAGATAGAAACAATCCTTGAGGCGTGAAAATGACCCACGTTGTGGAAGCAAGCCTCCGATTGTGTCGGCTAGCATCGTCCACAAACCCAATGAACACCTATGATTCACTTGACATTTTCCACAGCAAAAAATATGACATAAATAATGACATGTCCATAAAACAAAAAGACAAAAACTAACTATATAAGAACTATACATATGTACAAGAAGTCACCCAAGGCGACCGACCTATGACTAATACTTCTTGAGGTAGATCCCATTTCTAGGCTCCACCAAAGATTTTCCTTCACAATAAAAGAAATGATAAGCCCCCTTATTTAAGACCTCTTTCACAATGAAAGGTCTGAACCACATGGGCTTGAACTTGCCTGCTCCCAGGGGATCCTTATCTTGGTCGTAGACTAGGACAAGGTCACCTTTGGAGAAAATCCAAGGATGAATGGACTGATCATATTGACACTTGACTCTTTGCTTGTGAGCCTCGTTAGCCAAGGCTGTGTCACAGTGTTTCTCATCGAGCTACTTGATATATAATAAGAATTCCTCAAGTGGTGAAGTGTATGGAAATAACTGTACTGCAAACTTTAGAGATGGGTTACAGGAATCCAGCATCTCCAAACACCCATTAGTTCATCTATAGCCCAAAAAATGCATTTCCAAAGGGGACAAATCTAGACAAATAGTTATAAAATCATCATGTTCTCAGAATAAAAAGGAAGTGCGTGCATGTGCGCTAATCGAAAATGCCAGAAAAGTGCACATGCACGACTGTGGATGCAAAAAGTTGCGCATACCTCAGAATGACGCATTTATGATTTTGGTTGGCCTTCCACACACTTCTGGTTCATCTCCCAAGTTGATTTGACACCCAAATCCGAGCTGAATTCAAGTGGGGGGATGGTCAAATACCTAAGGGTGCCCTAAATATCCCCTTGTTGACACTAAAGACTAGTTGAATAATGCCTCAAAGATTTTCTTTAAAAAGAGGCCATGGGTGCACTATATTTCCAAGAATCTATTTGTATTGTTATGTTGCCTCTATTCTCTTGCAAGGAACCTCTTTCCTCATTGGAGCATATAAGCATCATTTCATTGGGCCATTCACATCACCTCTTGAGCGAATGAGCTTTGGATTTATTCACCATTTACTTTTAGTTTGTTATTTGTAAGAAGAGCTCAATCATTGGGGGTTCAAGAGCCCTCCCTTGGAGGAAGAGGGGACCCATAAGCATCCATTTCTCTTTAGAGATTTTGGGAAAAAAAAGGCTGGAGATATGGTATAAGGTCCACCAGAGCATTATAAAGCTCTGTCCAGCAACTGAAGGGAGTGTTGGCGCTCTGCTAACATGGGCAGGGGGGTGCCAGGCTAAAAAAACTCACAAAAAGTCCAAAAAACCCAAAATTTCAGTGCAATTTTTGCAATGAAGCTGAATGTGATGGAGTGAAGAGTCAATAATCAAGTGCAATCAGATATGAAGGGGTGAATAAGGTCTGAAAACAATCAAGTTAAGACAAGGTCTTATGAAAAATCAAAACTAAAAGTTTCAATTCGCTCCCCAGCGGAGTTGTCGGCTTCTGTTGAAGGAAAATCTCCCTGCAGACAGGTAGATCTCCTCTTGAGAGCTAGACTCTTAACTCTTAAGCAGAAGATGCTTAATTTGGACACTGACTTCCTTTCAGATCTATACAAACTAATTCATGAGGAGGAAGGAGAATAGAAGTACCTTTTACCGACATTTGTCCCTGCACGCTCCAAGTTGAGCTCCAATCTTTCGCTCCTCGATGAGCCCTGTAGACAAACAATAGTATGACCACTTCCTACTCTATTGATGTTATCTTGAAAATAGATCTATCTATCAGAGATAAGTTCATGTAAGATCAAACATGAACTAGAAAGAAACAGGCCAAGCGTGTCATATTGATGAGAACAATGACATAAGTAACTTACAAATGTAGATGTGAATGTGATAGCTTCGTCAAGTCCCCTTTGTCTAACCCTTTCTCAAAAGATCCACGACCTGAATGACAGCAACTTTACTGATTAATCTCCTCCAGTTCACCGTGTGTTTCCTATGAGATCATAGGTTTCATGCTTGCAATTCTTCCCCCTTTCCACCATGATAGAACCTGCTTATATAGGTTTAGAGAGGCTTAACCTCTTGAGGTATCTTTAGGGTAGGTTGAGGAATTCCCTCCTTAGATCAAGGATATTCTCCTAAGATCATGATTGAACCCGGAATTCGAATGCAATTGCCTTCCAAACTTGAAAGATCCTCCCCTTATTCTCCTCAACAGATCAACAGCTGCCCAGATTAGACAATGCTCCCTCAAAAGGGGCATCAGGGCACTATAGCGCTCCCTAGTAGGCTCAAGGGGAGCGCCAGCACTTCAAATATTTGTAGCGCTCCTTCATAGGGGAATTTTGGTGCTATAACGCTCCCTAGCACCTTATAGGGGAGCTCCAGTGCTCCTAAGGGTGAGATAGGGGAGCGCTCTCCTTTAAAACCCTAGTTTGAGAGCTCCTTTCAGGTGGCAAGAGATACCTGACTTCAGTTATCCATTCTCTTTCTTCAAATCAGGTGTCTAAGGTATTCTAAGTGTCTCCTTAGTGTCTTCATCATGGCAGTATGCTTTTCTTAACATTTGCAACACTTGTGAATCAATATGCGACACTTGTGACAGTTGTGAGCAACATGCGACACTTGCGACACTTATCAAAGTGAGTAATGTTGATGTGTAACATATTGCTCCCCAAAGTATGAAGTTAGAGGATGAGAACTGATAACTAAAATGCTTTGTAGACTTTCAAGCAAGGGTATAGACTCGAAGAACCTGACAGAAGATGCACACAAACATCCAACGAATATTATGACATGTTTCAAAACCCAAGACAGGAATACCTATGCTTGGGTGATCAAGACTTGCAAGATATGGCCGCCATAAAATACATTGCAGATCCATAATTGTATTGATAAAATAGGTATAGCCACTGAAGATACAATGTGGATCTATACTCTGATGACCTGAACTGATCGTAGCCACGAAGAATATACAGTGGATCTACGAGATGACAAGACATATCCATGACCAATACAAAGTGGATCTATGTAACAGTGTATGTATCATTTGTCCAAGAGAAATTCCTTCGCAACCTGGGAAAAGAATATATCAAAGTGATCACTCAACCCAGGGTCTTCTCACCGATCCTGATGTAGTACGAATCTAACCATGTGAATAGATGTCCTAATGTCAAACATGGTAGAAACCACTTGATTACCGGTCAATGGTGTAAACCATTAACAAGCGCGAGGGAGATCACCGTTAATGTCAATGATTCCCAAGGTACCCTAGTACATTCCAACGAATGTGAATGGATGAGCTGGAGTCGAACATCCATGGAATCATCTGATCAGAGGTCAATGATGTAAACCCACTGCCAAATGTGAGGAGGCCTGCCATTGAGGCATGCAACTCCCAAAGTACTAACTGGTTTCTAAGCCTAATTCTTGGATAATGTGTTGAGGTCGACAGGAATGGGCTCATCGAAGGAGGGCCTTGATGTATCCCCCATCAACGACATGAAATGGACATAGAGATGTAATTGGTAGATCAAATGAACATGGACTAACACGAGTATTGAGACAAGATATTTGTGATGGCTGACTCTCGAGGTGGATACTTCCCTTGAACACTAAGGCACAACAACAGAAACATGACATGGACCAAAACTTGATGATGCAGTGGATGCTGTGACTTACGTCAGGTGACCCAAACAAGTGAAAGAAACTCAAAGGATTGGCTCAGTGTAGAGGTTCAGTAGATTAGAATGCATGCAAAAACAAAGTGTCGTGTTCAAGGGAGACTCTAAGAATTACTTGGTAATGTTCTCAAAAAGAAACTGTTTGGCTTGCTTCTTTCAAATTTTCCCCCATCCAGATAGACGAGTACCTCTTTTTGATTTAGCAAGATCGAGGAGGGTAACACATGCTCTATAAAACTCACCTTTGGTAAGTTCCTCTTCCTTTGTTTAACGAGCTGGAAGAAGTAAGGGTTCGATCCCATATGGGCCTATCGATGTTTTGTTTAGCGAGTCCAAAGACAGAAAACTCGAAGGTTTTTCATGATTATAGAGTCTGGAAAAACACTTAAAAGAGAACTCTCTCAGTTCCTTTTTCATAAAGTAATCTGACGAGACCAAAAAAGAGATAAATTATCGCTCAACAGACGTTTTCTTCAAATAATTTAACGAGCATGAAGAAAAAAATATGCTCGACAATCTTTTCATCTTTAGAGAGTCTTAAGGATGACTCCAATGTTGTCCTTTTTCGTAATGGTAGTCTCACGAGGCCGAAAAAGAGATAAATTATCACTCGAAAGATGCCATTTCAAACCGTTTAACGAGTGGGAAAGGAAGCAAGATCACTCAGCGATCTTTTCATGTTTAGAGAGTCTGAAAGAGCTTAAAGGAGACTCCAGGGGGTTCCTTTTTCGTGTATCCATACAGGTCCGAAAAAGAGATAAAAGTCTACCAGGATGCATTCTCATGTATTTACGAGCATGAGAAATAAAAAAGACTAAGCTCGGTATGCCCCCAGCTTAAAAGATGATGACTTAGCTCCAGAAAGATCATAAAAGGCTAAATACATGCCCTCCAGGCTTCGATTCATTCACTGAAGGATAAGGGTGGATGAAAAGAAGGCTCAAAAGAGGTGACTGTTTCATTTTTTAACGAGCTTGACACAAGAAAAGAACTATGCTCAAGGCATCTGTTTCATTTTTTAACGATCTTGCCACAGAGAAGAGAAACTATGCTCGTGGTTTCTTCCAGATCATGGATTCCAAGAGGATAATGCTCTGGAAGGGTACCATGTCGAAGGATAAAACGTGGTCATGGCCTCTAGGAGATCTTCACTGGATGGAAGATAATCACTCTGGAAGGAACACATGTCGAGGTTTGCGATAGGAGTAAGGAGATCAGGCTCCAATAACCCTACCGAAGAGATCACCATGTCAACTACCAGATCCAAATCGTCGGAAGTTGAGGTCATGGGAGACAACACCACATAATTGACATGTGACGGGGGTGATACCGTCTGCATATAGGAACCACTTAGGGAGGTAACCCAGTCGGGGCCGATGAATGAAAGTTGATCAATAGTCACAATTCTTCCATCGTGAGGGAAAGATATCACACAGAAAAGGGTAGATACAAGAGCTTTCATAGCATAGACATAATCCCGCCCAAGGAGTAAAGAAAAATCCAAGGGGTCTCGGACTACCATGACATCGATAAAGATAGTTTTCCCTCCCAAAGTTACAGGAAACTAAGGAAGGATCCCTAAAGGTTGACTAGTTCTTCTATTAAAAGCTAACAGATTCTGTGTAATCGGTGCAAGCTGCAGACAACCCAAAGCTTACCAAGCAACAGAAGACAAAATACTAACGGACGCACCTTCATCTATCAACGTTTGAGGAACATCCCGACCACGAACCTGTACTGTAATCTGGAAAGGAATGTTGGAGGGAAGATGAGGTCTAGTTAGCACACCCCAATAAAAAAGGATAGCCTCATTACTTGGAGGGGGTTTCGCATAAGAAGGAGGAATTCCCCCCGGTACGGTAGAGTCTGTATTAACAAGAAAAACATGGGAAGTATCGGGTTTACTCTCTAGAAGGAGAGTAGGATCGACCGATGGTTGGATTGGATCAACCAATGGTGGACTTGGATAGACCACTTTGGCACTCTTCAGAGGAAGAGTGGGACTGACCGAGGAAGGGACTGGATCAGTCACTTTGACATTCTTCAATGGAGGAATGGGATCGACCAATGGTGAAAATGGATCGACCACTTGAGTTTCATTCTCCAAAGGAATAATGGGGTTGATGGGTAGAAAAGGATCGACCACTTTGGTGTCACTCTCTAACAGGAGAGTGGGGTCGACCGAGGATGAAAACATATCGACCATTTTGGTATCACTCTTTTGATGAAGAGCAGGTCTGATCGATGATGAAATTGGATCAGCTACTTGGGTTCATGGTTCAATCGAAGAGGAAACTATATTGACCACCTGATCAATCGGACTGACCAGGGATGGAACTAGATTTACCAGTCCATCAACCAATGATAGGTCAAAGGAAATCTTACAATAACCTTTTGGAAGTTGAAGTTTTTCCAAAAGAGAAGAAGCCTCGGCCATGCGAGGACAAAGGTGAGAGTAATGATTACCTTTACATAACATACAAGGGAACTTGACAATTTTATTCTTCTTACCAACCTGAACATCACTAGTTGACAGGGTATCATCGACATGACCGACAGAGGCCGATGACGTGGAGGACCACATTTCTAAGACCTGAGTAAGACCGGGGAAATCCCTCAGAAAGTGGTCACCCTTACAAAGACTGCAAGGGAATTTGGCTTTTGGATTCTTCATTTTAATCTTGTTGACCTCATCAACACTCCCAGTACTATTAATAGTAATTGGTTTCTTAGAGCCAACATTAGATGTTGTTGGGGTCTTTTTCCTTTTTGGGTTCTTCTTCTTCTTCTCTTTTCGTTTCTTCTTCTTCTGATCAACCTAGCTACTTGCTTTAGAGTTTTCACTAGGAAAAGAAGGAGAAATGGAAGGAGACTTAATGGGCAAAGAAGGAAAAAATTTGACTTAAGGTTGATGTGTGGGTGGTGTACCGACATCTAAAGTATTAGGTGCAGTTGTAACATTGGGAGGATTCGGGATCACCGGAGTGGGGAACAACCAAACTGGTAATCCGATAGTGAGTCCTGGAAGACTTAGTGTGGCAACATATGGAGGAACAAAGTTTCCAAATGAAGGAAAGGTATAAGGTTCCCCAGAAGAAGGGGTTCCTCCATTGGTACTCCCAGGATTCGATGCCATTGACACTGACTCGACTTAAGGTCCACTAAGTAAAAAAAACAATACACGCTATGAATCTGAGAAGCAATCAATCAAACAAACCTTCCTATGATGAAACCACTAGTTGGTGATGAAATCCAACATCGCATGATCAAGTCAAGAAGGGGCAGGGATATGGTGGAATAGTTACAATGGTGACCTGCTTAACGAACTTTCACCCTGGTGCAAGCTTCCATGCAATAATTGTGGATTTACCCTCCAAGGAGCCCGAGTGAGTTTGACCAATGTCTGCTCCAGGTACAGTGAGACTTCCCTTCACTGTCACCTTGTGTAAGATCCTAAAGATTATGACCACTAAGGTTACCAATTCGTAGTCAGCCCCTGGGCGGGTACAGTCGATAGTCCAGTCGGAATGTATGGGCAAGATAACAAGTCCGAAATCAACTCGAAAGGATCCCACGCATAATCATGGGTATACCTTCCAGTGACCCCCAATATACGATCCGACCACTACAAAAAGTTGAACCACGGAGGGAAAATCTCTGTAACTCACCTAAATGCGACCTTGTGCGTAACCCCTGTGTGAGAGGGGGATCCCAGGCAGACTAATACGACAATTGGATTTAACTCTCTCTACCACAAGATACTAAGTTTGTTTGATAGCTTTGGAAAGTTATCCTTTCAACCTATTCCAAATCCCTACACCTTAAACTAATGTAGGTTTGCTAACAAAGATGTAAAAAGTCTGATAAATTTTAGTTAAGCGTTGATTTTAA
>ML783907.1:327280-349861 GCA_009831015.1 Picea engelmannii | reverse complement strand
ACTCAGAGGGTGTACGAAAGTGAAACTGATGGAATGATGACTCAATTCCCAAAAATATGCATGAAATATGATAAGCAATCGTTTCTTTTCAATGAATACCTATTTAAGGGAAAGAGGAAGAGTCGTTTTCACTATCAAACACTCGATAAGGAATGCCCGCAATCAATTTTGTTCTTAATCAAATCCAATATGAGGCTACAATATTTCAGAAATGCAAACTAATCATTAAGATGTACTTTTGTCGTTTGTATGTGAATGATAATCAATTCAATGCAAAACTTGTCCTGCCAACTCCCCTTTTAGATCAAGGAGATTCAGAAAAGAAAACGCATATTCCGCACAAACAACACACCCTTTTGCAATCAAACAAGAGAAAGAAAATCAAAAACGCAAAAGGAAGGAGAAAGAGGTTGGATCAGATGACCTCAAAGAACCAAATGAGAAGAGTTACATACTTCAGATGTCCTTCACCGAAGTTCTCACTCAGTCGGATAGGAGAGAAGAAAGCAGGGGATTGATTTCAAGCTTTCAACAGCAAAAACTCAAAAATAAGGGAGAAGGGAATAAGATATGAACAATAAGGTGTTTACTTCTCAGGAGGAAGCATGTTAAATTTCAAAGTAAGCATCATTGAATAACAAAGAAGCTCAACAAGTGAAGAAACAGGGTCTGGACCTTCAAAAATTGCAATTTTTGAAGAGATTTTGGGAAAAAAAAGGCTGGCTCTCTGGTATAAGGGCCACCAGAGAATTATAAAGCTCTGTCTAGTATCTTAAGGGAATGTTGGCACTCTGCTAACATGGGAAAGGGGGTGCCAGGCTCAAAAAACTCACAAAAAGTCCAAAAAACCCAAAATTTCAATGGAATTTTTGCAATGAAGCTGAATGTGATGGAGTGAAGAATCAATCAACAAGTGAAATCATATATGAAGGGGTGAACAAGGTCTGAAAACAATCAAGGTAAGACAAGGTCTTATGAAAAATCAAAACTAAAAGTTTCGATTCACTCCCCAGTGGAGTCGCCAGCTTCTGTTGAAGGAAAATCTCCCTACAGACAGGTAGATCTCCTCTTGAGATCTAGACTCTTAACTCTTAAGACAGAAGATGCTTAACATGGACACTAACTTCCTTTCAGATCTATACAAACTAATGCATGAGGAGGAAGGAGAATAGAAGTACCTTTTACCGGTGTTTGTCCCTGCATGCTCCAAGTTGAGCTCCAATCTTTCGCTCCTCGATGAGCCCTGTAGACAAACAATAGTACGACCACTTCCTACTCTATTGATGTTATCTTGAAAATAGATCTATCTATCAGAGATAAGTTCATGTAAGATCAAACACGAACTAGAAAGAAACAGGCCAAGAGTGTCATATTGATGAAAATAATGACAGAAGTAACTTACAACCGTAGATGCGAATGCGACAGCTTCGTCAAGTCCCCTTTGTCTAACCCTTGCTCAAAAGATCCATGACCCACATGACAACAGCTTCACTGATTACTCTCCTCTAGTTCACCGTGTGTTTCTTATGAGATCATAGGTTTCATGCTTGCAATTCTTCCCCCTTTCCACCATGATAGAACCTGCTTATATAGGTTTAGAGAGGCTTAACCTCTTGAGGTATCTTTAGGGTAGGTTGAGGAATTCCCTCCTTAGATCATGGATCTTCTCCTAAGATCATGATTGAACCAGGAATTTGAATGCAACTGCCTTCCAAACTTGAAAGAACCTCCCCTTATTCTCCTCAACAGATCAACAGCTGCCCAGATTAGATAGTGCTCCCTCAAAAGGGGAATCATGGCACTATAGCGCTCCCTAGTAGGCTCA
Source organism: Picea engelmannii (assembly GCA_009831015.1). Taxonomy (NCBI): domain Eukaryota; kingdom Viridiplantae; phylum Streptophyta; class Pinopsida; order Pinales; family Pinaceae; genus Picea; species Picea engelmannii. The sequence continues at coordinate 348,036 of ML783907.1, read as the reverse complement.
AGGGGAGCGCCAGTGCTTCAAATATTTGTAGCGCTCCTTCAGAGGGGCATTTGGGTGCTATAACACTCCCTAGCACCTTATAGGGGAGCGCTCTCCCTTAAAACCCTAGTTTGAGAGCTCCTTTCAGGTGGCAAGAGATACCTGACTTCAATTAGCCATTCTCTTTCTTCAAATCAGGTGTCTGAGGTATTCTAAGTGTCTCCTTAGTGTCTTCATCATGGCAGTATGCTTTGCTTAACATTTGCGACACTTGCGATAGTTGTGAGAAACATGCGACACTTGTGACACTTATCAAAGCGAGTAATGTTGATGTGTAACAACTGCTTCCAGCTCATAAACGAGTTGAAAAGGTGAAAAACTAGTTGCAGTATTTACAGACATTTGGTAGGCCCACAACATCAAGTACAACATCAAATACCAATTTGACTTGGACAAATTAATCATTTGCTGCAGAATAGTATTGAGGGACTTATTCACAGCTTCTACCTAACCATTCACTTGTGGGTAGTAGGGTGATGAATTCTCTTGCCTCAACCCAAGATTTGATGTTAACTCAGACATCATTTTGTTCTAAAAGTTGCTTCCATGGTGAGTGACAATCTCCTTAGGGATGCACAAACTTGCTATAATCTGGTTAAAAATAAAGAGAGTTCTGGTTTCTCCATCATTATTGAAAGTTGGCATAGTCGCGACCCACTTTGTGAAGTAGTCTACTGCTATGATGATATAACGGTGCCCCCTGGCTAAAGCTGGGTGGCATGTAGTATAATCAATCCCCCACTTGGTGAAGGGACCAGCTGTAATGACGGGAAACATGGGAGAAGGGTGGCACTTCTTGAATGATTCAACACAATCCTTGATCAACGTCGGCCAAAAGTAACCGGCTCATAGAATATTTTGGGTTCTTTCCAACCTAGACAAATGACCACCACATGCTCCATTGTGGTAGTCGTTAAGCACGAGTTTTGCTTCTTCATGAGTGAGACACCGACGAAGGATGCAATATACACCTCAATGATACAAAGTGTCATCGAGTATGAGATAGTCTTTTTCCTGATGGATTATACATCGACGTTCATCGCAAGAAGAAGAGGTGATGCACTTCAAAGTCTAGAGATAGATTAGTATATATCCATATTAGGGGTTCGAAGATGAAATAAGAAAAAGATATTCTTTGATTGATGATTCTTCGGGCATAACAACACCTAAATAGACCGGAAGTTCCAAGATAACTTCCACAAAGACCAGTGACTTCTTAGATTTCACAGAAACAAAATCCAAGTCAAATTCCTAGAGGATAACAATCCATCTACTGATATTTTCACCGATTACACATTGTGTCAACATGTATTGAAATTGAATCACAATGGAAATGACGGTGGTCTTATGAAGAAGAATATAATGATGGAACCATTGTGTTAGCGCAAATTCTTGTAAGATGGTGTTTTCTTCTGGTTTCGGGCCCCTGGTGTAAATGTATAGAAGTGGGGTTTGAAAATCGGTCGAGAGTGTTTTATTCAAAGGACGCAGCCATGAGCGATGAGCATAGCCCACAGAAGAAGCCCATTTTAGGCTTAAAATCAAGTGAGCGGGCACTTTGTCTTTCAACGACGAGGATCCATAGATGGGGCAAACCGACGGCCATCGGGTAATTTTGGGTCGCACAGTTGCACGTGGTCAAGCGCCTGAGCTCATCTCCTATGTCCAAACTCACGAAGTGATAAAGCCATTTCAGCAAATGAAACTTCAACATAAAAGGGTCTCTCATCCTTGCATCATGTATCCCTGGTGTGCAAAATCTCGAAAGAACCAGGACCGTTGATCAAGAAATGATCTAGGCTGTCCATCCAATGGGACATGTGGCTCACGATCAAGCCATTTCAACTACTGGGACTTCGAGAGAACAGAGGGTCTCCTCCTTCCACTGCATTTCAGAACCCTAAAGCCCAAAACGTTGAAAGGGTCCAAGCCAGAGGCGGTCCCACATTCAAGAAATGATCTAGGCCATCCATCCAATGGGACATGTGGTGCACGATCAAGCCATTTCGGCTACCAGAACTTCAACATACAAGGGTCTCTCCTCCTTGCATCATGTATCCCCGGTGCATGAAATATTGAAAGAACTAGGACCATTGATCAAGAAATGATCTAGGTCATCCATCCAATGGGACACGTGGCGTGCAATCAAGCCATTTTGGCTACTGGGACTTCGAGAGAACAAAGGGTATCCTCCTTCCACTGCATTTCAGAACCCCGATGCCCGAAATGCCGAAAGGGTCCAGGCCAAAGGCGGTCCCACATTCAAGAAATGATCTAGGTCATCCATCCAGTGGGACACGTGGCGCACGATCAATCCATTTTGGCTACTGGGACTTCGAGAGAATAGAGGGTCTCCTCCTTCCACTGCATTTCAGAACCCCGAAGCTCAAAACGCCAAAAGGGTCTAGGCCAGAGGTGGTCCCACATTCAAGAAATGATCTAGGCCATCCATCCAATGGGACACGTGGCGCATGATCAAGCCATCTTGGCTACCAGAACTTCAACATACAAGGGTCTCTCCTCCTTGCATCATGTATCCCTGGTGTGAAAAATCCTAAAAGAACCAGGATCGTTGATCAAGAAATGATCTAGGTCGTCCATCCAATGGGACACGTGGTGCATGATCAATCCATTTTGGCTACCAGGACTTCGAGAGAACAGAGGGTCTCCTCCTTCCACTGCATTTCAGAACCCCGAATCCCAAAAGCACCTTTGAAGATAGGCATAGGGTCACAGCCTATGGTCACTTTGGGTGATAGAAAGAACTGTGCAAAGGGCCAAAGTGCCAAGTTTAGCTACAGAAGGGATCCCTGCATTCTCCATGTACCAGTTCAACTCGGCCTCAACCTTGGTCCCTGCTAAAAGTAAATAAAGGTGGGGGGAGGTAGTTGAAACCTTGGCTCACTCATTAAATGCAAAGCATGAAGGTTCCAGCAGGCAGTCTGCCTGAGATAGTCCTATATGTTGGTTTTTTTTAAATAAGCCATGTCGAGTCTTCATCTGACCAGAGGAGTCTGCACATGCTATTTTAGCCTTTAATGTTTTAGCTACCCCCCTGCAAAGGCCATGCAAAGTTAATGTGACGTCTGACGAAGGATTTCAAGCCAGATTTGACTGAAGAGATGCCATTCCCTAGAATTTCTAAGATACCTCTGTTGGAGGAATGTTTAGGAGTATATTTACTCAGTTTTTGTATTTTTGAGGGGGATCGATGGTAGAGCGCAACTCCCGATTTTAAAGATTTAATTTAGCCTCTGGTTCTCTGGTTATAGAGGAACATTTGAGACTTCTTGCCTAATGGCAACCAACTTCTCCTTTTCCTTTTCCCTCTGAATCTGAAAGCCCGGACATGGATGATCCAGTCAGGTGTTGCATAGCTATATAATGTAGGTTTGATTATAGTAGTTTTGCAATCTTTTTAGGTTCATTTTGAAGTTTATTCGGATCTGAGAGGATCTCATATCCAAGACTTTTCCTCTTTTGTAAAGACTGCTAGAAGACCAAATGTCCAGAGCAGGCTTTATTTCCCCTCTCTTTCCCTCCACTTACTCACCACTATCATTATTACTGGCTTAAGTTAGGTCAAGACCTCATATGTCACTGTTGTTCTAGCCCATTTTTTTGAGTTAGAATGATATGGTTCTGAGTTTCTTTCCATTTGATCAACCTTTATAAACAAATCATAACATAAAATTGATGGGTGTTAGTCTCTACTCCTGCTACAATCCAGGAGTGACTTCCAACTCCAACATTTCTAGCACCGTTGTTGGGGATTGAAGTTGAAAATTTTCCCCAAGATTGAATGACATTGAGCCTCTGATTCTGAAGGTGCATCAGGCATCAGTGCCTTTGAAGATTTATACTGTCCATCTAGAGACTCCATTGTGATGACTCCACTATGGTGAACTTGCCATTTTAATAATGGCTTTCAGAGGTAGACACATGCGGTTCCATCCACAACTGCCTCTAGCTATGCTAGAAGCTGAGCCACGGGCGAGTTTCAGAAGAGGAAAGGCTCCCCAAGGAGAAACTTCCACCACCGAACCAGGTAATTTGCAGTCTCCTTCTGTCAAAACTCCTTTTTCTTCTCCTCATCTTCGCAATAGACCCTTTTCTGAAGCCTCGTATTTCTTGAATTTCGGAATTGTTCCTGCCGAGTTTTATCCTCCTAGTTTTGGACTAGATGGAGAAACCCTTGTCACTTCCCACTCACCTGTAAGCCTATTTCTAGTATCCCCTATTCAAGCTTCTTCCACTTCGAGTTCTCCTCCACCTAATATCCCTATGGTAGGAGAAAATCCCCCCATGACCAGAATGGAGGCTATTATAGCCACCAGGTATGCTCCCCTTCTGCTACCTCAGCCTCTCAACGCCCTTCCACTAGATGGCTACCTCAAATAGCTTCCCAAGTTTACGGGTGAGGGGTACATAACTGCAGAAGAACACCTTGAAGACTTTTACAGTTTTACAGATGATCATGTCATCATGCATGCAGATGTGTGGATGAGGATTTTTGTCCATAGCCTTGAGGGTGAGGCTATAAAATGGTTTAGGGCCCTGCCTCCTGGATCTGTTAATGGGATTGAGGCTTTGGATAATTCCTTTTTGAGACAATGGGGAGACAAAAAAGACTTCATGTATTACATGACGGAGTTTGGATCTTTGAAGAGAAAAGAAGTAGAGTCTGTTTTTGACTTCTCCAAAAGGTTTAACAAAATGTAAAACAAAATCCCCGCTGATATTAAGCCCTCAGAATTATCTGCGAAGATCACTTATGCTAGCGCTTTTGATCCCGATTTTGGCCTCTTGTTGAGGGAAAGGAGAGCCACCACTCTCGCTCACATACAGGACGCGGCCGTAGAAGTAGAGTCTAATATATTGTTTGTTGACCGACTCAGGAGTAAGGATGCCAGAGACATACCCAGGAGAAGAGTTGAAGCATCCTCATCCCATTCCTCTCCCCTTCCCCCTCAGACAGATGAGGTAACTAAAGTGCTGAAATCTCTTTCGGCTAGGATGAAAAGGTGGGAGTTAGAAGGGAAGCCTGCATACAGAAATCCCCAGAATACTGATAAAAGAGGTTTCAGGAGGCCTGGTAATAATGTGCCACAGGTCTCTCAAAGGGAACAAAGGAGCAGAGACAGAGATCATCAGAGGATTCAGACCCCTCTCCAAAGAAACATGGTTGCTCATGAGGAAGGAGAGGAGATAGAATAACTTGACCCTGAAATTAACTACATTGAAGACACCTCCACTTTTTCCCATTTGACTCAATATGCATATGAAGAGTCCCTTATGAATGTCCAAATAAATGAGTTGGGTAAAGGGGAGAAGGCCAACAATTCCCATAATAGATACCATCTTAGGTCAAAGAAGAAAGATGATACTTTTGATAGCCAGGATCAACCCCTCATAGCAGAAGGGCCTGCTAAAGCTGCAGCAATAATTACTAAAGTAAAGAAATCTCAAAATACTTCGTCAGCAGCCAAAGAACCTGTATCCGAGGTAAGGGAACCTCGTAATCCCCTCTCCTCTTTTAGTTTTGAGCATGAGATTCAGAAGATCATAATTCATGTACCCCTCTCAGAACTAGTTAAAAATGAAGATTTCAAAAGGTCCCTCTCTAAGCTGCTGCAATCCGAGCCCCCCCAGCCTTCCACAAACTCAATAAATCTTCAAGATCAAAAGACAGAAATTGTCCTAGGTCCTATGGTAGAAGACATAGATGATTCATCCCCTCCCTTCTCCACATCCCTAAACATACATGATAAGGTGCTGCATAATTGCCTCATGGATTCAGGAGCTTCCCACAACCTTATGTCCAAAATAGTCATGGAAGAATTGGGACTGGAGGTGACTTGTACTCATTTGATTCAAGGAGGGTGCAATGCCTTGGAGTCATCAAAGACTTTTTTGTCTCTTTGTTTCAGCTGCCAATGAAAAGTGTGTTCATGGACATTGTAGTAGCTAATGTTCCTCCCAATTTTGACATGTTGTTGTCAAGGTCTTGGATTAAAAATCTTGGAGGAACATTACAAATGGATCTCACATATGCTACCATTCCATTCTTTGGAGGGGAACACAGGAGGTTGTACAGAGAAGACCATCTGGCCTACATTGTTAGTGATGAGGTGAATCCCACCAATCACCCTATCTTTGCACTAGACACTGATTTGGGATCTAGTTTGTTGCAGCTCATTGTTGCTTCTGAAGCCCCATTTCAAATCAGAAGGAAACCCCCTTTTAATCACGAGATGCCTCCTCCAACCACCTCTGTTTGGAAGATGTTTTTCGATGGGGATTCTTCTAGCGAAGGTGATGGCGCTGGAGTGGTGTTGATGTCACCTTGTCAGGAAACCATGTCCCTATCATACACGCTAGAATTTGAAGCCACCAATAATGTGGCGGAATACGAAGCTCTGGTTTTGGGTTTAAGGGCTGCAAAGGAGATGGGGATAGAGGAGATAACAATGTTTGAAGATGCTAAGGTGATTATTCAACAAGTCATAAATTCTTATCGGGCCAAGCATCCTCGATTCAGGAGCTACAAAAATGAGGTGTGGGACTTGATTGAAAATTTCTTCTCAGCTTTCAACATCTCTTTTATTCCAAGGGAGAAAAATGCTTTGGCCGATTCCTTAGCTGTTTCGGTGAGTCTATTCAGGATCCATCTACCACTTAAGAGAAAATATGATGTTGAGATAAAATATAGGCTAGCTGTACTGGACAATGTCAGACATTGGAAGGTATTTGAAGATGATCTTGAAATCAAGGATTTTTTGTAGGCTGTCGACGAATTTTCTGCGTTGCACATTGATCAGGACCTTGACCTTGAAGGTCACCCCTGCCCTGAGGTATTTTTAAATAAAATTGCTAATCACCAGATTATTCAACTGCATAGCAATCACATTCCGAAGGGACTAGTTCCTTTAGAAATATTTTTCGATGGTAATGATGTGGCAGTAAAGGGTGAAGTTTTGAATGAAGATGTCGATTCGGCTGAGTGAAACATTGGCACACAGGAGGAACCTAAGTTTGTCAAGTTGTCGAGCAGTTTGATCATAGAAAAAAGGGATGAATATACTAAGCTATTAAGAGAATTTGTTGATGTGTTCGCATGGACTTATGAAGACCTCAAAACATATGACATGTCTATCATTGAACACAAGATCCCAGTGAAGGAGGAGGCTAAACCATTTAGGCAGAAGTTAAGATAGATAAATCCCATGTTGTTGCCTATCATGGAGAAAGAATTAAAGAAACTGTTAGATGCTCAAATCATTGTTCCCTTGAGATATTCTAAGTGGGTGGCCAATTTGGTCCCAGTGAGGAAGAAAAGTGGGGAAATCAGGCTCTGTGTTGACTTCAGAAACCTCAACAGGAGCTCAAAGAAAGACAATTATCCCTTTCCAAACATGGAACACATATTGCAGAGGGTAACTGGTGCATCCAGGATATCCATGGTTGATGGCTTCTCTGGGTATAATCAGATATCAGTCATGCCCAAGGATAGAGAGAAGATGGCCTTCACCACTCCCTGGGGGACATTCATGTATGCCAAGATACCGTTTGGACTTATGAATGCAGGAGAAAATTTTCAATGAGCTATGGATATGGCCTTCATAAAAGAGAAAGACCAGTTTGTGGTGATCTATCTGAAAGACATCACAGTCTTTTCCAGGTCTAATATGGAGCATTGTTTTCACCTAAGGAAGGTTCATTGGATAGCATGAACTATTTCCAACGAAAGCTTCTCAATGTGGGAGTAGTTGAGTTATGGTCCAACCAGGCCTCGACTCAGGTAATAAATCACATGCTCTTCAAGAAGATCATCCTCTTGAACCAAGACCATACCGATGGTCGACTCTATCGCGACCAAGTACAATAAGAAATATTTATTATAATTGGGTGGTCGAAGCAGAGGGGCAGACGTGAGGGCACATTTCAATGCTTCGAAAGAGAGTTGAGTGGCTTCTTCCCAATAGAAAGGAGCATCCTTTTTCAATAAATGCATGAACCCTTTAGTGATCTTGGCATAGTTTGCGATAAAACGTCAAAGAAAGTTGTCTTTTAATTGTAAACTCTGAAGATGAGGGACTGTGTATGGGGGAGGCAATTGAAATATCATCTCAACCTTTAGAGGATCGACCATGATCCATGTTGTCGAAACTATGAAACCTAGAAGATGACCCAATGTGACACAAAAACTGCATTTATTTGGATTCAAGAGAATCTGATAGTAGTAACATTGCTCAAAGATAAGTCAGAGGTGTGTGGGTTGATCAGCTCTCTTACGAGATCGTTATGCTAAATCATTGAGATAGACCTCATCTATGTGTCTGAGATCGTGGAAAGAAAAAGACATGGCCCGTTGAAAAGTGGCTCCAACATTATTTATGCCAAAAGGAATCTTCTAATAAGCAAATATACCCCATGGACAGATAAAAGTGGTTTTATTCTAGTCGTTGGGCTTAATCTGTATCTGATTGTATCCCAAAAAACCATCCATGAAAGAAAAGACCTTGCATCCTACGCATTCATCGAAAATCTGGTCAATGAATGGGGTGGGGAAATTATTCTTTGGACATGCCTTATTCAAATCACGAAAGTCCATACATACGTGAATCGTTCCCTGCTTTTTTTTTACCAGAACAAGATTTGACACCAATTGATTCAACTGAATAGGGTAGATGAAACCGACTTTGAGCAGTTTCTCTACTTCAACCTTAATAGCTACTACTTTCTTAGGATTTATCAGATGCATCTTCTATTGGACTAGCTTAGCATCAAGATACATCGTTATTTCATGTTCGACGATTCTTGGATCAATGCCTGGAATTTCCTCGTAAGACCAGGAAAAAATGTCACAAAATTCTTTAAATAAATCTATGTATATTGGAATCTCCTCGGGGGAACAGTCCACTCCGACGAAGACATTCTCAACGATGCTAGGGGTTTTGGAGATGTCAATAGGTATCATTTCAACAATGGCTTCCATATTACCTTCTGCGTAAACTGCGTGTGTAGCCAAAGGATTGATAGGATAAGACCTATATCCAGTGATAGTAAACATGAATTCACCTCCCTCAATTCTTCTTAACTCCGGGAGAAAATAATATCTATGATGGAGATCATCCCAGGGTCTGTCTAAACCAGTCATTGCCTCAATAATCACCTTGTTTGAGGGCAAGACCAATTATAAATAATCGGTAGTGGTGAGGGAATATTGAGCCCAAATAGGCTCGAGAATCGGATCTAACTCCTATGCGGGAGTCAGATCGAGGTCAATGGAAGCTTGTTGGACTATAGAGTACACAACTTTTGTCACAAACAAGGGCATGAACATGCCGTGATTCCCCATCCCTTACATCGTGGATGATGGGGAAGGAAGAGTCCATAGATCATTAAAGTAAGTCATGTGGAACAAAAAATTTCATCCTTAGGCTCGTTGGGGATAGCCGATATGAACTTGAAATCGCCGAAAGGAGGCAGGTAATCGGAAGTACCTATCAAAGGTGGGCACAAACCAACCCCTATGTTGACGACTCCGGGCTGAGGGCTATCAATCATCAGGACCGTGGATTCCCTGATGAAGGGTTAGGATGAGAGAAGGACAATTGATCAATGCACACGATCCAACCCTTGTGTGGAAACAAAAAGACCCGAAAACTGTGGCGAGAACTGCATGCATATCATAGGTATAACTTCTTCCTATCAGAAGGTTGTAGTTGAGAGGCTCATCAACCACTTCAAATTCGACGCACATGGTCTTCCCCCCTAACTGCATGGGGAAAAAAGGGATGATCCCATGTGGTTTGAAAGAACGACCGTCGAAAGAAATAAGTAGAGTAGGTGATGAAGAAAAAATGGGTTGGCCAATGGACTTCCAACACGCCAATGACATCAACCACCGTGTGAAAAATATTCTAGGTAAAGGTTTTCATGGTGTAATCCACTACTATATGAAATGCCATGTGGTAGGGGAGACAATGTTTTAAGTCGATCGTATCAAGCATGATCGTTCCCAGATTACAGGTCTCAGTGGATCCCAAATAGGACTTCCAAAGCAGACATTGTGCAAGGGGTTTGTGACAAATCTTCCACCACAGAGTAGTTTTGGGTAACCCTTACATTCATATTATGCGAATATTTCTTGAACTCCCCTTTCGAGATGCATGCCATTGTTTTTCCCATCGTCTTCTCAATATAGAGAGGAATAGATGGGTTTACAACTTCCTTACCCTTTTCAATAGATTATGGCATTCTGTAATCATGTGCCCTAGTCTCTATGTAGGCATCACCTTTCATCATATACACATTCGCAGATGAAGGATTACTAGAAGAAGGAGGGGGTCCCTAACTGCCCCCATCTGTGCTCAAAGAGGCTTGAGTTAAATTTTTAGCACAACAGGTTGTTGCTGTGCCAATAACTTTAGGGTCTCTGCAAGCCAAGGGAATAGGTGAGTCGGATGGTCCTCCATGCAAAGGTTACATGGATACTTCGAATTTATTTTTGTTGCGCCTATTTCATCACCTTAGTGAGAAAAATAGAGGTTCTTGCAAGCTTAGTTTGGTTTTCTAAGAAGGACAACTATGACCTCATAACTGTTTGACGATGTTGAATTCTTGTAACCATTTGTGGATGAAATATCAGTGATAACAGATGCCCCCTGATGGATGAGGTTAGGAGCATACGTATATCCGAAATCCATCAATGTTTCTTCTAATGAGAGTGTTGTTTGGAAGAGAGAGAAATAGTGGGATTGTCAAGAGTGCCCCGTTGGAGGGAGAAGGGAACCTGTAGAACCCAACCTTCCATAAGGTGTGTAAAAAATAAACTGTGTACAAACGAGGCAGGCATGCCCCATGCTCGTGTCATGTAACTCAAAAAAGAGGAATGAAGTGTTGATGTAGATAACTGCAATGCCCTCGGGGGTGGTCATGATAAAGGAAAAAGACAATTCTGCAGAGGAACATACTCTGAATAGTAGGCAGTGACATCTTACAGACGGATCGAGAAATGGACACCCGGAGCTCCCGGAATGGTGAGTGGAAGTTTGGCGAAAAACGCATATATATAGCTGTAGGGCCCACATTGCCACCTCATTTGTAATTTCTGCTATAGTGACTGGACAAGAAGTATTGAGAGGATATTTGGAGATTCTAGGAGGATGAGGCATTCGTTAGAGGACTAGCGAGCTTCAGGTTGGTGGTTTGATCATCCTGCATAGAATTAGGGTTTCCATTTTTGGGCAGGGGCTTTACGAAGGGCCGTACATGGGGTTTTATGGGTGTGGGCCCCCACGTACATGGGTGATCTAGAAGTATGCATGCACAAGTGCACGCCTGCCAATCGGATAGGCATGCATGGGGGCACTTGTAAGGGGGACAATGGTGCGCATTATGTGCACGCCTGTTGGCTGCACAGTTGCACATGTGTGCGCGACTGTGTATTGGACAGACGCACTTTAATGCACGCCTGTGTTCATCATAGGGGCACATGAAGGTGCCACTGTATGTTGAGCAGGCACGCACTCGGGCATGCCTAAAGGATGGACAGGCATTCCAGAGTGCATGCCTGTGGAGTGGACAGGCGTGCATACGTGCACGCCTATGGAGTGAACAGGCACGCATGTGTGCGCGCTTGTGGGTTAAACAGTCGCGCCTTGGAGGCAAGGTTGACAGGTGTAAAATTTATCCTTTTAGTGTTGTTTATGGTCCATTTGGCTGACTTAGGACTGTTTTATATGGTTGCAGGCGATCATTGTGCACGATACCGGTTGGTTGGCGAGAGCGGGATTGGTCCCAGCTAAGAGATGTTGTGGCCATTGAGGAGCCGGGGGTACGTGCGACTTTGGTAGCCTATGGGCTACTAAAGTTCTTTGAGTGCCCATTGATACGGGTGCAAGAGTATCTCCTGCAGTTCCTTATATGGATGTGGAGTCCGGACCTGCATTGTTTCATAGTGTGGGGAGAGTAGATTGCCTTCACTGCGGTGGAGGACATATAGTTTTTCATTGGACTCTCGTTTTGGGGAACGCCCCTACCGACGGAGCTGGTGTTACTGAGGGATGTGGTGCTAATGAAAGTTGGCCATAGGTACTATTTGGGGATGAACTTTATGTCAGGCATTGTTGTGAGCATTGGGTCGATGGATGCTCTAGCACATCGTTGTATAGTAGTGATGATTATGAGAGTGTATGGGTCTCTTGTGACACAGCGGATCAGTGGTGGGTAGCTGTGTGTGATGGAGAGGGTACTGGCCAGTGAGAACTTTTCCTAGGGGCTTACTCTGCATGCCAGAATGGTAGGGAAGCTGGACCACTATTGGTCCATATATACAAAAGATTTTCCCTTTGGGCCCATCCTAGTGGCCTGGTTTTTGGAGAGGGTGCCTATGTTGCGCCCTAGGATTTTATTGGGTGCGCCTCGGGCGTGAGATCCACGACTAAAGTGGTGGTCGAATATTTTTATTCTCCATGGTGGTGGCGAGGGTGGCCACTTCTTTACTGCTGAGGTGACACAGGTGTGGTGGCAGATGCCGCAGGTGATTTTATAGTTCCCATATGCTGGTGTTGACTTCCGGGAGGATCTGGACATGGTGTTACCACCAGGGGAGGTTTTTGACCATAGAGGTATGTTGATGAGTTATATATATATATGTTTTTTGAGATAGCATGACATATGTATATGATATAGATGTTGATACTATCTGTTGGTTGTTTGTATGTGCAGATGTGGCACCTTGTGGGTGCGAGGTGGAGTTGCTAAGGGTGCCAGCTTGCCAGGAGCCGGAGAGACTACCGCGGGGAGGGCCGTGGGTTGGAGAGAGATGTCAGTGTGAGGAAATCGAGGCGAGACCAGTTGATCCTGAGAGAGCAGCAAGGAGACGTCGGTTTGATGACCCTAGTGCCAGGCCATCACATGCTCCTCTGGCGGATGTCGGAGCATATTTTGAGGACATACATCGTCGCCTAGAGGTGGTGCTATAGGGCATGCCTGAGGGCATGTGGTCTCACATCTAGGATGAGGGAATCCTAGAGCAGTGTGTGGGGATTCCACCTCCATGGAAAGCCATGGTACGATGGGCAACAGTAACAGGTGTTGCGATGATCGGACGATTACCTCCAGGGCAGGAGGGACCAGTAGTGGGTGGGGGACCACCGCCTGAGGGAGGGGCAGGAGGTGGTGCTCTAGAGGCACCTTGAGTGGTGCTCTATGTATTTTGGTCTTTTTGTATATAGGCTGGTGAGCCCATTTTGTACCGAGGTGTTTCACTGGCTTGCGGATACTTATATTTTTGTATGTAAACATTTGGATGGCACTGTGGACCCATTTATATATCCATGAGTATACATATTGAGATCGATGTGGTGTTTACATGTTGATGATTTTTAATCTATATATATGTTGTGAAATGTTGTTGATGTGTTTATGTATGTGTAGAGGTAGCTTGATGTGATATATGCCAATCTAACACAATATTAGCTAAGTTATCTGTAATTTGATTCAATTGTCTTGGAATATGTGTAAATGTAATGGAATCAAAATGTTGAGATAAAAGTCTAACCTTGAGGTATTTGCGAAAGAGGCAAGGATTGCGTATGCGGTACACATTGCTGAGCTGGAGAACGACTAGTTCGGATTCAAGAAAGACGCTAAGGTGACGAATATGATGATGTTGGGCATCGACCAGGAGGCCAATGACGACAGCGTATTCGACTTGGTTGTTGGTCGCTGAACCCAAACATATGCTGCTTGAATGGTGTGAGGGGGTGTAGAGAGCCCAAGCAGCTGAAGAAAGATTTTGTGTCCAATGGCTGGCGCCATCAGCGTAACCAATGTGGTAGGCTGGTGGAGGAAGCATATGTCAATAGCACAAATGATAGATTAGATGTGAGGGATGGAAAAAATATTTAAAACACTATAAAGAAATAACCTAAAGTAGAATGACTATGTTTAAGCATAAAATTTCTTTAAGTATAACCCGTTGATGGGTTCTTTGAGAGAGAGGCGTTCGGGAGAGGCTAGGATGTATGCGCCTTTGGTGAGGCAATGTTGGATAATGTATGGGCCATGCCATAGTTACTCAAATTTTCCATGGAAAAAGGTATCATGAGCGATATCGTAACCAAGGACGAGGTCGTCTTCACGAAATGAGCGAAGGTTGACATGTCGATCAAAGGTAGCCTTTGATCATTTTTTAGCTGCCTCATTGTTCTGTAATGAAGATCGACGATATTCATCCAGGGAATCTAAGTTCAGCAAGTGTTTCTCCATTGGAGTAGTGTCGGGTAATAGCTCAATTGTAGTGCGTAAGGTGGGAATTTCACACTCGATGGGAGAGTGGCCTCAACCCCATGGACTAGATGAAATGGTGTGAAACCAGTAGTTGTTTTCACAGCTGTACGATAAGCCCATAGCGTGGAAAATAACATATGATGTCAATTGGTCTTATGTTTATTAACCTTGCACTGTAATATGGTCTTGAGGACCTTGTTAACTACTTCGACCTGTCCATTAGACTGAGGGTAATATGGTGAGGCAAACTTGTGGGAGAATCCTAACCGAGATGAGAGTTCGATGAAAATATCATTCTCAAAGTGTTTCGCGTGATTGGAAACAAGTTGGAGTGGTACTCCAAAGTGAGATATGATGTGGTTAAAGAAAAAACGCGCTACGATGTCAGCAGTATTGTTCAAGGTGGGCATAGCTTCAGCCCATTTCATGAAGTAATCGACCATGAAAACAATGTATTTGTGTCCATTTTTGGAGGGGGGATTACAAGTCATGAAGTCGATGCCCCATTTACAAAAAGGGCCAGCAATGATGACTGGATGAAGAAGAGCAGGTGGTGCTCGAGCTTTGTTGGTGTAAAGATGACACTTCTCACATCGTTTCATGGCGTGAATGCAATCGTGAAACAAGGTAGGCAAAAAGTAACCTGCTCGAATAATCTTCTAAGAAGTGGATATTCTCGAAAGATGGCCCCCACATGCCCCGTTGTGGCAGTCGTTCAAGACTCTATCAGCCTCGTCAATGGTCAGGCATCGACAAAGAATGGTGTTGACCCCTCTTCGGTATAAGATGTCTCCGATGAGGAGGTAGCGGGGGGCCTAGTGGCGAATATGACGACGATCATCTCATGAAAGGTGGTTATCGAACTTTTGAGTTTGGAGGTAGACGAGGAGGTATCCATACCAAGGATCATCCGAAGTGATGTAAAAGAGGTGTTCGTCAAGAAAGTCGGTATTGACAGAAGCACTGGTTGTGTCAGAGGGGAGGGAAGTGACAAGTTCGGCGAGAATGAGGGATTTCTTTCTCTTGGGTGTTGAGAATTGAAGATCGTACTCCTGAAGGATAATGATCCATCGAGCGAATTTGTCGTTAATTTGCCGACAAATGAGAAAGTATTGCATAGGGTTGGAATCTGCTACAACCTTAGTTGTGCGAAGCAGAATGTAGTGATGCAGTTTCTGGACTGTGAGGACGACTACAAGAGCTAGTTTCTCTTTGTGTTTATACTTCAAGGGTGGCCCTAAGAGGTTTTTACTAATGTAATAAATGACATGCTCATGATTTTCATCACCTAGCTGAACGAGAACTCCTGCTACTGAAACAGATGATGCTGACATGTAGAGGATATAGTCACGATTGTAGTCAGGTGCACTAATTAAAGGGGTGTTGGAGAGAATCCTTTTAAGATCATCAAATAACTATTAGGCATGTTCATCCCAGTAAAATGGGATGTCATGATGTAGTAAGCGAAGGAAACCATGTGCGCGAGTGGCATAGTCTGGGACAAATCGCCGTAGAAATTTAGCCTTGCCTTGCAGGCTCTGGAGTTGACGTAAATTCTGGGGAGGTGGAATTTCAGTGATAGCTTGGACTTTGAGGGGGTCCACAGTTATACTACTTTGGGAAATGATGAATCCGAGGAGGCGCCCCGTGGTGATGCAAAAAACACACTTGAGGGGATTCAAGTGGATGTTGTACTGACGACACCTTTGGAAGATGATTCATAAATCATCAATATGTTGGGTGCATTTCTTGGATCGAGTTGTGAGGTCATCTAAGTATGCGAGGATGATATAAGCCAGATCGTGAAAAATGTACGTCATAGCCCATTGGAAAGTTGTGCCAGCATTCTTTAGGCCAAACAGCATGACACGATATGAAAAAGTACCCCAGGGGGTAGTGAATGTGGTTTTGTATTGATCGATGCGGTGGATTTGGATTTGATTATAACCAGAGAAACCATCCATGAAGGATAGAGCCTTGTGGACTGCGCATTCATCGATAATTTGATCGATGAAAGGCATTGGAAAGTTGTCTTTGGGACATGCGTGATTGAGATCACAAAATTTCGTGCAGACGTGGATAGTGCACTATTTTTTATTAACGGGTACAGGGATGGAAACCCATGAGGTATAGGTGATGGGGTAGATGAACCCAACCATGTGTAATTTGTCAATTTCGGCTTTGATGGCCGCTGCTTTGGATGGGTGTAGTGGTCGTTGTTTTTTAAGGACTAGTGTAGTGTCGGGCCAGGTGTCAATGTGATGTTCGACGATAGATGGATTGAGGCCAAGCATTTCTGTGTATGAATAGACAAAAATATCCTGATATTCCTGGAAGAGGGCTTTTTAGGTGGTTATTTCTTGAGTGCAAGCGGCCCCAATGGTGATTTCCTCGATGATGCCATTTTTTATGGAAATGTCGATTTTAATGGTCGGGGAAATGTTGGCCATGTTGCCTTCTTCAAAAGCATCAGGGGCAAGAATGGGGTTTTTGAACCAATCGATAGGCCCTGATGGGATAAAATCCTTGGTTTAGACTGTGTATATGGAGTGTTGGTTAGGAGGCGTGGAGGATTCCTGTGGAAATAAGAGTGCACAGTGGTGTAGCACATCCCATGGGTAGTCAGGGTTGTTTAACTCTTCTAGTATTTCCTCGTCACAGTGGAATTGGCAGGAATACAAGGGGTCGTGAAAAGTTATATCGGTGACTGTTGTCGTGTGGCCGCCCCCTGGTGATGAAGAAGCAAGGGGAATGATGAAAGGAAAATGCGATGGTTCGCTCGACATAAACCAAATATCGAAGTACTAAGGAGTACCTTTGGTAGTTGGGTGTAAAATTTCCGTAGGGAAATGAGTGGGAGAGTTGGGGTGATTGGGGGGTGAATCCTTAGATAAGTCATCCAAGAACCATGGAGGCATTGGAAGGGCCTTGGGTTCGGGAGAAATGACATGAAGAACCTCTAGTGACGAGGTAAGGTCAACTATTGATTCTGTGGGTCTTTGAAGCAGGGTCAATTGGTGTTGCCTATATTCAATGATCATAGGACACTGGTATGTAAAATGATCTAAGAATTCACATAGAGAGCAATGGCATCTCATACATTCATTGACTAAAGTTGTGACATAATGGATGTCAGTGATTTTTGGTAGGGATGACGTAGCTAGACTCGGTTCACTCTGGAAGCTTTGGTGTACTGCGGCTAATGTCTGTCGAAAGCATGGCAGTGATGGGAAATGGTGGGTATAATGGCCATATTCTAAACATATAGCGCAAGTGAATTTGGTTCACAACCCTTTACTACTTGAATGGGGGGTGGTAGTAGCAGTACTGGCTATAATGGCGAGTGTTGAGGGAGTTTGATTGAGTGGAATCAAATTCTGTAACTCTGGTAGAGATGGGCAGTTGTTGGTTTGGTGTCCATCTTTCTCACATATCACGCAAGGGGGTTGGATGCATGGGGGAAGTGGAGCTGTGGGCTCCTTCTTATTTCTCCTACCCCCATCTATGGCAGGGGGGGTAGTGAGTGGGGGTGTAGAGGGTATGGTGGGAGTAAGTATGGGAATCGTCAATGGGATTCCTTTCATTTAGGGGAGAAGGGATGGTCGAGGGACCATCTCGGGTGGATGTAAATACCAAACTGGAATTGCTAACACCATATTAGGGAGGGTAAGTGTTGCGGCTACTTGGAAAGCTTCTACGCCAGGTGGAGGGTAAAATAAGGGGATTTGAGTGATGGCTTGGGGAACTGTCTCCCAAACTGGGATATGACCTTGGGGAGGGGTGAAATCGTGGACTAGCAGGGTCGACGAGTTCACAGGAGGCTCGTGAGGGGGAAGTTCTATGACTAGTGGGACGTCAGATATGACAGAAGCCTCCCTCGGAGGAAGGGTATCCTTTGTGTTAGTTCCATTAGATGATACGACACATACTTGATTGGAAGGATGAAGGAGTGGTGGTGCTCCATGGTAATTTCCTAACAATGATGGATCTTTGAAAATTCTGGGACCCATTTCGACGAGTGGGTATGCATCATGACTCGTGTGGATGAGAGGAAGAATGTTATCGATGTTGGCAGATGGGTTAGGCTCGTAATGTGAGACTTGGTCAATGGTAATGATCTTCCCATTGTGGGGGAAGATCATTTTTCAAAAGATGGAAGAGGCAACTGCCTTCATAGCGTACATGTAGCTATGACTGAAGAGGATATTATAATCGAGTGGGGCATCGATAACTTCAATGTCAATGAGAATAGTCTTGCCCTCGAGTTCTATGGGGACATTTTGGAAGAGCCCTTTAGGAGATGATGGTCGTCCATCATAAGCTCGTAAGTTAATGGCAGAGGGTATAAGTTCAGGGGAACCAAGTTTCTGCCATACATATTTGTACATAATGCATGTAGATGCATCTTCATCAATGATACACCGATGAACTGTGATGTTCTGTATTTTTACTGGGATTTAAAAAGTGATCAAGGTGGGAAGGTGAGGTTCTCTGCTGTCGAGATCAAGTGTAATGAGTCGAGTATCAGCGGGGTCAACTTCCCCCAAGGTGGAAAGTAATGATTTCCGCTGAGTGGGACAAGTCTGAAGGACTTCTAAGACTGACATGGTAGTCGGGGATTGTACTAAGTCATCAACCAAACTGTAATTATGAGCATCCCTAGCCTGTGGGTTGTGGACATTCCTGCGTAATGGGATGCGAGGGATGTGAAGAGGTGGCTCTGTGTTAGGGAGAGGGATCACCAACAGGGGTCCCATCGGTGTAGGGTTTGTCTCTGGAGGGATGGGAGGAGACTCAGTGGGTTCATGATATTGATGATTACGTGTTTGCAGAAGGATTTTTTCCTCACTAGTGAGGAGGATCATGTGATCTGCTAGATTGTTTGGGTTGAGGTACTATCCCACCTGAGGTGGGGGAGGCTGTGTGTCCTGTTGGGTGTTTATCACACCTTTATGTGGAATAGAATTATGCAGCACAGCAGGGGTTGTTGTTGTACATATTGTTGTGGATCCTGTTGAGGGGAAGGTGGGGTTGGAGGATGGGGTAGACTGCCCGAGTCTTTCAGCCGTTTGAAATCAATGATTTGGGGGAAATGATGAGTATAATGATCGAACTCACTGCAAAGGGCACAAGGGAAGTTGGTTTTAACATTATTTTTATTCCTTCCTTGATGCCTATTATTATTTCCCCCCTGGGGGTTCTGATTCCCTTGGTTCTGGTTGCCCCCAATAGGTTGGTTCTGTTGGGGTTGATTCCTGCCTTGACCTAGGTTGTTGTTGTTCCTATTTCTTCCTTTATTTTTGGAATTGTTTGACGGGTGGGTCAGATTTTCCGTATTCAGCTGTTCAAAATTTTGATATTGCTGAATGGGAGAGGGTTGAACAAAATTTACCCCAACGTGAGGACGTAGGGGAGCGATGGGTTGTTGTGGGGGACAAGGAAATGGAAAGTACAGATTCGGTGGGGGTAACGATCCGTAAGGTACATAGGAAGGCATGGTGCTTTTGCTAGTACTATAAGCTGAGGTAGAGGGGGTACCGGAACTCGTATGAATAGGTGGGTGTATGAGGGGTGCCGACGGTGGCCCACTGATGGGTGGAGGCATAGCAACAGGGTATGGTTGTTGATAAGGGGGTAGGGGGTAATAAGAAGTGCCCCCATATGCCAGCAGGTATTGAGGTGTTCCATACATTGGTGTTTGTTGGGGTTGTGGACCATGGTGAGTGGTATTACCAATTAGTCCGTCTGCTGAGTGAGACATCCCAGGTTTGTATTAGCCAAACGACACAGGTTTTGGGAGATCAGAAAGTACAGTGTATAAGTACCCTGACTGTGAATAGATGAGGTCATATTGTTGAGCCTTACTGATGCCTTCTTCTTCTGATTGAGGGAAGGTGGAAGCTACATCCTTACCGATGAGAGAAACAAGTGATCTAGGAAACTAGTCAAGACACTATTGTTTGGTGGTTTCTGCTTTGCACAAACTACGTTGCCTACACCACTCGTGAATGTGATCAACAATATGTGTGGCTGAGGTTTGTTTGAAATTAGAGAGTAGTTCCAGACCATTGTCATGGTAGATCGGTAATTGGAAAAAGGTCAAAAATGCTTTGGACAAGGACTCGAAAGTTGCATGGGACCCTGATTTTTCATCTACATACCATTTGGCTAATGGGCCAGTGAGTGTGCATTGAAATAATCGTAGTCTGATGGAATCATCCATAATGGTGTTGGAAGAGAACCATAGGCAAAAAGTCATGACATGGTTGGCAGGGTCATCTACTGCCTTTCCTTCAAACTTGGGTATGTATGAAGGTAGTTTGGTGGGAATTGCAGGCCATGTGGGGTCATGCAATATAGGATCATTGGTGAGTTTGCTTAGATCTGGTATGTTGAGAGAGGCCAAATATGGCATC
>ML783907.1:299632-327180 GCA_009831015.1 Picea engelmannii | reverse complement strand
AGTTGGTCCTCTGCTTCCATGTAAAGGAGAGCGAGTGGATGGCGGGACTTGGGAAGTGGACCCAAGTAATGTGGAACCAAGCAAAGTTGATCCTAAGATAGTAGCACTCATAGGAGTGTGTGATGGTGGTGTCGATGAGTAGGCAAGACTAGACACT
This sequence comes from Picea engelmannii, assembly GCA_009831015.1. NCBI lineage: Eukaryota > Viridiplantae > Streptophyta > Pinopsida > Pinales > Pinaceae > Picea > Picea engelmannii. The sequence goes on along the minus strand of ML783907.1, from coordinate 327,023 downwards.
CCCCCTAAGATAGGAGGGAGGTTTAGCAAGTGTCAGGAACAACGGGGATTTTTTGGGTCCCCTATGATGTCCAACTAGTTGAGTGAATGTGTGCAAATGGTGGTGAGAGTAATAAAGAAACAAGAGCCTTTGTTGCAAATTTTGAACTTTACACAATATATATATCCAAATCAAAATGTAGTCAGAAGTGCATCATACATAAAGTGGTTTGAAACAGAAGCATATATGTGGATAAGTGGGTTCTGTCTGCATGGGGAATTAAAGAAAATAAATGCTCGTGTCCTAGAAGACGTAACATCCTTCCTCTCAAATAGCACTAGACCTTCCAATAGTACTCAACAGTGGGGTCTGAAGTCACCGGAAGAGAAACTAGTGAAGGATGAAATAATCAGTTATATTGAGGGGTAAAGGGGGCATATCCCGAAAGAGATGGCAATATTTCCCAATAGCTGCACAAAATCCAATCAAGGTGCAATTGCAGCCCACAATTTCCACCTGGGTAGATGTCCTAAAATTTGGGCACTAGGTACCTCGGTCAAAGTGCGTCATTTATATTTTTGGACTCAGAAATGGGTCATGGGTTGGATCCCATCCAAGAGGTGGGTGCCTCAAGGGGGGATACAGAGAACAACCATACCTCGGCCTTCAACCCTTCACGGGTATCTCCCTGCCTTATGGTGTTAGGAACACTTGACTTGGAGGATTTTCAGTTCCCTATTTGACAACTTCTATGGTTTTGACAATGTGAGAACCATATAATGGGGAGTTATTTGGATGCCTATCCCTGAAATCCTACCTAGACTAAACAATTTCTTTTGGCACCTCCTATGGAGGAAAACTTAGTGAGTTTTTAGAAAAAAATTAGATGTAGTTGTTTTGAGAGGTTGGGGGTGTGAACCAACCTCGTTGAATTTAAATGGGAGTGGATGGATAGTTTCGTCAAGAAAGGGGTGGGGTGTTTTGGAATCCTTTTGGAGGAAACTTACTTTGACCTCCACGTTTCAAGAAGAAACTATGTGAGTGATAAGTGACTTTTGTGTGTGAATGAGTGAAAGTGTGCCATTTTTTAATGAATTAGGTGTCACCTTGCTGCATGTGGACTTCGCTTGGTCCTTACAAGTGTTGATTACCTAATTAACTAAGTGTCTTTGGTACAACCTTGCATAATTCAAAAGTCCCTAGGAAGCTAGCATGTGGACATGTGGGTCTGTTACTATTCCTTTAACTCCCTATTGTGATGTAATATAAGAAAAGATTTGAAACTATCCTAGATTGTGATCATGTGGGCATGTATGGGCCCGTTACAAAACCTTTAAACTTCCCTAGTGATTTGATCTAAGAAAGTAAATTTCAACACTATCCTATCTTTGTAGCATGTGGGCATGTACGGGCTCGTTACAATATTAAGATGTGTTTGAAAAATAAACTAAGAGGAGTCCCAAGAAGGGTTGTTGTCCTCTCCTAAAGATTTTAATCTTCTTAAGGGAGATGAAATTGTTTCACAATCTTTTTCTGATTCTCAAGGTCACTTGGAGGCATGAGAGAAGAGCATACTAAGAGATTGTTATCCAACTTCTAGTCCCAATGCAAATTAAATGTGATTAAAAATTATTTCCAACTTATATTTTGAGTCAAAACAAGCCATCCATGTGGCGAAAATGAAAGGAAAAGAGGAAATAATGATTTTAACCCCCTAAGTGCCTATGTGTTTTGACTAACCCCTTTATATGAAGAGGGGACTAAGTGTGGTGCAGCCTTAAAACATGCTTGAAATCATTTTTAAGAAGGCTAAGGGCCTTCCCCACATCTCAAAAACTTTACAATGTGAATTTTTTCACAAGTGCGTGGGTCTCAGTGGAGACAGAGGCACACAGAGTGCATGTGCGCAGACCAAAAAGAGTTAATGGGTGCACGTGCGCAGAACAATATTTTCACGATTCATGTCTATGGGCCACAAAACCCACGCACAAGTGACACACGGTTGTGAATGAAAATTCCGGATGGAATTCTCTCAATTCACCTTGGAATTGGATGATTGGCAGGTCCTCTTAGGCCAGTTAGTGCACCTGCAAGTTAAATAAACCAAAAGAAGAGCTAGAAAAACCCAAATGGGGTAGGAAATTGATACCTGTCCCCAGTGGAGTCACCAATCTGTTGTGCCTCTTTCGTCACCTTAGTGAGCAAAATAGAGGTGCTTGCAAGCTTAGTTGGGTTTTCTAAGCCGAACAGCTGCAAGGAAAATGGTTAGAGAAAGAAACATAAAACAATAACTAAGAATTAAACTAAGAAATAAAACAACAACTAAATTGATAAACATAGGGACATAAGGACAAAAAGAACAATGAGACCCATGTCACCAATGATAAGGCTGGTATTAGTGAAAGAAAACACCGAGAAGCAAGAGGACTATGAGTCCCTTCTTCCTCCAAGGGAGGGCTCTTGGACCCCCTTCTTACAACTCTTGAAAATGAAAATGAAAATGGTGAAAGAATTCTTTGCTAATCCACTCAAGGGGTGAGATGGATTTCCCAATGCAATGATGCAAATATACTCTTGGAAAGGATAGAATATTCCTCAAGAGAATAATGGAAGCATAACTTTGCTATGAATTTCTTAAAAAATGAAGTGTATCCATGGCCTTTTTATAGCATTCCTTTGAGTTATTGTCCAACTAGTTTGTAGTGTGTAAAGAGGCTAATTAGGGCATTTCTAGGTCTTTGACCAGCCACCCAGTCAAATCAAGTCCATATTTGAGTGTCAAATCAACTTGGTAGCTGAACCAGAAGTGGGTGGGAGGCCGACCACTCTCACAAATGCAACATTTATCAGGTGTGTGGATTTTTGTGACAACAGTCACGCATTGTGCGCATGTGCGCAATTTCTACGTTCATGTTTTGCGCATGTGCGCACGCGCCCAGTGTCTTCATAGAGCCCTTTAATTTTTTCACTAGTTGTATAGTTTTAACCCATTGTGAATGCTTTTATGTTAATTCGGGTCCATGGATGACCTCATAACTGTTTGACGATGCTGAATTCTTGTAACCATTTGGGGACGAAATTTCAGTGATAACAATTTTCTCTGTGTTTACCCCGCCAACATTATTGGTGTGTTTCTTTTCCCCCTTTCCCTTCTTATTTCTCTTTTATTTTTCTTTCCATCAAGCTACTGGTTGGCCTTCAGGTTCATCAATTTCACACTATGTATATTCGATGTTTGAGTAGGGGGAGAAGCCAAACCAATGGTTTGGTTGGCCACTATCTTCTTTATCTACAATTGTTCCAATTGATTTGACAACTGATCAATGGGATTTTCTTGTGTTGAACCAACTATACCATTAGCATGTGGTCTAGTCTTCTGTCTGGACTTGTCAAGAATGGACCGTGGCATATCCGGAAAAACTTCATAAAGTAAACCAGACTGAGAGTATATCATTTCTAGTTGTTGATCTCTCATTATCAGTTATTCCTCCGAAAACACTCCCAACATTGCAATGTCCTTGGATAAATGAGGTATAAAAGACTTAAGGAAACACTCCAACAGAAAATCCAATGGGACTAGTACTTATATCCAACTCTTCTGATGCCGCCATTCTTGGATGTCATCTGAGATATGGTCAGCCTTTGTTTTCTCAAAGTTGTCCAACAATTTGGTGTCGACATCGTATCTCAAAGGTAATTGGAGATGGTTTAGGAAAACCATTGCCAATTTGCCAAAAGTAGAGTATCTTGATAGGTCGAGCTCGATGTACTATTTCGCAACACTCTCGATAAAAGTGCATTGAAACATACACAATTGTATGGAGTCGTGTCTCAACGAGTTCGATGAGAACCATAGGTGAAAAGTGGTCACATGATCGCCCAAATCTTCATTATCCTTACCTTCGAACTTCAGAATGTCTGAGGACAAATTGTTTGGCATTGGAGGCCAATGCAGATCATGACAAATTGGGTCATTTAACAATCTTGACAAGTCTAGAAAATGTAAGGTTTCCAGAAATAATAGTTTGGGCTGTTGACTATGTACAGGGAAAAAAGGAGCCTGGATTTTGACTGGCACTAGGTTGCTAGGAAAAGTTAGGTTGCTGACTAGGGTTCTGGTAAATACCATGGCCTTGCCCAGCAAACCGATATTGCATTTGTTGGGAACTCGTTAGTTGATTCCCATAATTGGATGTTGAGGGTTGGGCGAGGATTTCTCCCTGTGTAGTGTTACAAATATTTTTTAAAGGGTTTCCCCCTATCGATCTGAAGAGAATAGGTACTGAGCCTGGCCTGGGGTTCCATTGGCCATGGAAGGGATTTCCCCTGGTTGGCATCCCTAATGAGGGAATTGATCCCTACCACAAATTCCAAAGTCCTTTTGAGGAGAAGACTCCTATGTTTTCCCCTTATGCAGTAATAATACCCTACACAGGATTTGGTTGTCCAAAACAAGGGTTTACCCCGAACGAGATGGAAGCTGACGACAAATCATTGTTTCCAAATGTGTCGAACAAAGAGAATGACATTGAACCCACCAGCATGGTGTAGGAAGAAGGTCCTTGGCTACCTACTCTGAACAAGCTGTAGTTTGTGTTCGACAAGATCAGTTGTTGGAGAGCACCACCTAGCGAGGGGGATGATGGAGGTATATGAAACCTTCCATAAGGGAAAGTTTTATAGGGGGTTGAGGTTCCCCCCATGGATCCCTGTAGAGGAGCATTAGAGCTCCCTGCCCCCAGACACATGGTATGTAGGGTGGAGTAGGAGAGGACATAGTTCGTATCAAAGCCAGGCATATTGTATGAAAACGAAGGGTATGTCGCACTCTGGGTGAATGAAGCATTGATCGTCACCATAGATGAAATCAAACCACTGCCCGACGTAGAGGTGGTTGATACCATGGTGGTCCATACCAATGAAATTGGGTTAGGAGGTGGAACACCCCCTGTGGTGGTAGCCATTGAGGGAGTATGAGGACTCCCAGACAAAGTAACAATATTTTCTTCCATCGTTGCTTGCAAAACTATTTGATGCTCGTGATGAGTTACCCTTGGAGGGACAACTTGTATCAATATTGGTGCCGACAAGTCAGTGATCAAAGGGTTATATGACCCAAGAGATTCCACTCCAAGGTCAGAAATAGTAGGTTCCTCTGTGTTCGAGTGTTTTCCTCTCAGGGATGGCTTGGGTACAGTTTCTTGTGGCCTGGTTGCCTCAAATGAACCTTGCTGGTCAAGTCTTCTCCATAACGGTGGTGGTGGTGGCTCCAATGAAATTGGCGACAGGCCCTGAACCCTTCATGATTGACGACGCTCCTAATATTCCACTTTGTGAAAAGATCAAAAACACTGTAAGGCTTTTACTAATGTTGAAAACCAACACACACTAGAAAATTTCCCATGAGATAAAGCAAGCAAACCTCTAGCTAGTTGGAAGAATAGTTACGCCAGCCAACACTAGAGAAAATTACTGGTGCAAGTGAAAATTGAATATGGAAGAACCCTCTAGGTATACTCTACAAAGCGTGGACTGAATTATACCCTAGGTACCATGGTATACCCTCGCAGTCACCTGTGTAAATCCCTCGAATGAAGGCAACTAGGTTGCCAGCTCACGAACAATCCAAATTTGGGCGGACCACAATGAGAAGGGTATCAAGCCCAAAACATATCGAGGGTATCAAAAGCAAGTGGTCCAGAAGACAACTGAGGACCTCGAATGGATTCAAGATCCACGAAGCTCTATGGAAAATGCAATAGATAGAATCCCATGACAAGTCCTCTATATGCGTTCCCTACTACGCTTGGTTCGACTTTGGAGGCGTTATGTCTGCTACCTTTCTGCACATGACCTCGTGTTTAGCCCCTGTGTTATAGGGGGGTCCCAGATAACTTTCATGTTTACTGGACATTTTACACTCCCTAGCATAGACTCCATTGTTTGTTTTATAAGACTTGAAGAGTTTCCTCTCCAACCTAAATCAAGGCTCTAGCCTAGACTAGTTGATGGACCCTACAAACATAAAGTCTAGTAAATTTTAATTTCAGCGTTAATTTTAAGTTGCTTGTTTTAAGTCAAGGAAACGACAGTGAAACTAGTGGTGGATTTTAAGAGACAAAAGAGAAGAGCATTAAATGAAACTGAAAGTAAAATTACTTCAAATAAATATTTGCAATTTTAACTCTTTAACCAACTTTTCGTAACTACCTTTTTTTTTAAGATCTTTTAAAGAAAAACCTAAAACAGGATTTCTCTCGACTATGAGCTACTTAGTGTTCTAAGAAATGAGTAAATAACTTAAGAAAACACTCTTTTTCCTGACAAATAAAGAAACTAACCTAACTACTTAACCAAACTAAGAAATTAAATTTTTTTCTATTTTTTTTCATGCTTCAAACAAGAAACTTGAAATAAATTATTTTTATTTTTATTTAAAGCAAGAAAAAGGGGAAAAAGTAAAGACAATACAATACCAAAAAATGACTTCTGGCCCTCTACGGATTGCAGGGAGTCACTGACGATACTAAACAGGATGATCATAAAAGACTCACAAACGCATCTAAAACCCTTTCAAAGAAAACACAAGAAATCTTTAACAGATAAGCAAATTGATGTCAAACTCAGGCTAAAGACTATAACAACAGAGACCAGTACTAGATCAAGAAACCCCTGAGAAGTATGACTTCAATCAGGGAAGAGGTTGACTACCTCTTATTCCAAAAAAAATTTCTTGACACATGCACGCTACTGACACTTAAGTAGCCCACGTATGTACGTGGGTTGTCTAAAGGTAGGGTGCCTATGTATGCATACAGACCCACTACATGCAGCGTACACCTCTGTAACTTCTAAAAAAAAAAGAAAACTAATAGGTATAATGACAGGGCAAGGAGGACTGGTATGGGAGACTAGAATCCATTAAAGACTCAACAACTTACAAAAACTCAAAAAAGGTAAACAAACCAATTAAAACACCCAAAAATATCCCCTAAAATACTAGAGGTCTCCCCAGTATCTTCGCGAGTTCTGCTATAGTGGGAAAAACCCCCTATGGACTACACTAGGGTTCAACATGTAGGCATATATAATCTTATAAAAGTCTCCTACTTTTTATAACTACCCCAAATATACCCCACATTCATGCATGAAATACAAAGTAAAAAGATCTGGTAACTCTACCTTTAACTCTGTGTCCAGTGTTGATCCTTTCGCGTTCGATTGCTCCGTTGACTACAAGTCTCCTCCCAAGGCTAACCTGCATTCATAAATAGAAAACCAATGAACTACAAACATGCATCTCATATATGAATTATGGGTTAGATGACAATATAAAACATAAATAAAAAATAAATATTTGACACATCATATTGCAGGACAAAAAAAGTATTCATTTTATTGATATCACAAAGTTTACTTACAATGAGATCCACGACTGCTCCTCGAAATTGGTCTGGGATCCTCATCACCAAGCTCCAACTGCACTTCCACGTATCTTCTCCTCTCACACTCTCTCTAGGTAATGGAATAGGCTTATGATGGAGGAAAAAGGCAAGAATGGGAAATTCTGGTACAAATCTCTCAAGGTGGATACAAATTCTTGGGGCAAGGAGGGGATGTGAAACGGGCAAAGTTTCATTATTCTTATGATTATATTTGGAATGAAATCCCAAAACCTCCTTTTATATGAAAAAATGATGGTTATTCGGTTGGGTGATGGGCTATGGTTGGTGGGACAGTTGGGAAACTACCCAATAGCCCGTAATCTCAATGAATTCCTTGCAAATTTTTAATTTTGGCAACATTTGTGGGTATACACAGGTTGTAATGGTGCATCTAGCATATGTATGTGAGATGTAGTGGTGCAACAAGCATGTGTACGCGGGAAGTAGTGGTGCAGGGTGCGTACATCTTCAAAAATATGTTTTTTAAGAAGAGTTGCTTAGTGATGGATTTGGAAAAAATAGCAAGTAAGAGGGCATGATGCGAGGTATGCATATATGGTGCAATTTAGGGTTATAATAGAAGTTGTCACCCCCACAGGCGCGCACACATGCACACCTATTCTTCACATAGGTGTGCATCAATGTGCAGCTGTCAAAGAAACAAATGCACATCAAATGTGCTTCTGTACCACCCACAGGTGTGCATTAATGCACACTAATGTGCAGTTTTCAGAGACACAACGACGCATAGTGCGCAACTGTAATTTGAATAGGCCCGCACCTATTTTTCCCACTCATAGACCGCCATGCACAATTTTTTTCCACACATTCGCACATCATGTGTGGGATAGGGAATTATACCCATGCATTTGAGTGTGGGTCACCTTCCTTCTTCCGTGCATTGGTGGGCCCACTCCTACAAAATCCCCTCATACGACCATCCGTATGACCCTGCCCAGAAAATAGACCCTAACTACTATGCACGAGGATGACACCACTAACCTAGCTCTCAAATCTCCTAAATCGATCATCTCGAACTCCCATAATCTCAAAATATCCTCTCAAATCCTCTTCTCAACTCACTATGGTAGTAGGTACAAATGAGGTGGCATTGTGGGCCCCACAACTATATATAGTCCCCTTTTCCAAACTTCCATGCTCAGTTACGGGAGATGAGAGTCTCTGTTTTCCTATTTGTCTTCAACCATGGGATCAGGATCCCACTTCCTACACAATCACATCCTCCAGGTCACCATCCATACTCAGCCCCGGGGGCACATTGTTTCCCCATCACACCCAGGTACGCATGCTCATGTTCAAAACTATCAAATAGTTGTTATATGTTCTTTATCTTCATATATTGTTCACGTCGGGTATTCGGTTTTAATGTGTGCAGTTACTTGAGTCTTGGTCATCACAAATTAGCAAAACCCATTAAGGTATATGATCGACAATGGCATGTAATCATTCCCTATGAATATCAATTGCATCTCCCAGTCACACCCTTCGACATTTACCTATAGGATCCTCACATCCGTCTCTACAGTACTATCACCTCCACTGCATTTCAGTACTGTCACCCGGTAGCACTCTTCCCCACATGAGTTATCCCATTCATAGTCCCCCTTGGCACTTTGACACTCATGCTGCTTTCACCCCCTAGGGATGGGAGTGATGATAGTCTTACGCATTTCCAAGAATCAGCCACATACTCCTCCTCATTTTTCCTATCTTTACCAATGGACTCCCACATCATCTCATTATGGTTCTAGTTTAACTACACCTCCGTAGTATCATTAACCTTCGATTTCCTCCACAATCAGTTTGCCCATCTGAAAATTTTCCTCCATTCAACTACCTCATACAGAAACCCACCCATGGGTCCTCCACCAGTTCTCTGCATCACTTGTGCCCTCACAGGCCAAGCCATATTTCACTGGGGAACTCGTTTATGTATCTGTACACTAATCCTAGATTATTCTTTATTCATTTGGAAATTGTACAAAAACCTTTGTTTCAAGATTTACTTATCCTTTTGTTGTCGCCCCTTGGCGACCTTCTTTTTGGAAAAGCAACCCATGTTGCCCTTGGTTGGGGAATTTACTATCCTCTCCTCGTTTTGACATCGTCCATAAACCTCAAGTATCCCACAGTTCCTGTACCCATGATCTCCAAGTTTATCCACTTTTTCATGCCTCTGGCACAATTTTAGCCATGTCTAGTCATCCACCTGACACTAGATCCAGTTTCATGAGTGTTGCCAATCCTCCTTCACATATATCCCCAACCAAGGGAATTCTTGAGTCTCATCGCATCTTGACTTCATCCATGTTCCTTATCAGTTCTTGATCTTATCCAGTCGATTTCATGAATCCATTTTGTTTCTTGGAGTCGTGTCTCCCTTTTTTTCGACATCAACAAAATTTCCAAAAGGGCGACAATATATTGACTCTCATTACCTTTACAATGAGGAGTCTCGAATGGCCAAGAGAGAACCATCATTACTCTCTGTTGTCATTGACCTGCCTAACATTCAACTTCAACACACTCTCATGTTACGGTGGGTCTTACTATGCGAATGTTGCAGTTGTTTTATACTAGCCAAAGAACTCTGAATTCGCTAGGCCATCAATGCCTACGAGTCATCGACACTTCTTCCCAATGTCCTTGCCTCTTTTTAGAGTGTGTTCACCATCAGAATTGTCCTCTGCCATTATCAAACTGCCCTGGAGGGTTCTGCATTTATCTGCATCAACATACAACTTCATTTATTGTCTTCCATTTTTTAGTTACATGACACAAGCATGGAGCATGCCCGCCTCATTTGTATATAACTTTTATTTTCCACTACCTAGAGAAATATTTGGGTCCCATAGGTTCCCCTCTCCCTCCAAAATATCACTCCTATAGTTCCTATCAACACTCTTCCTTACAATGATACTCTCAGTATAAGATACATTGATGTATTTCGACTATATGGATGCTCCTAACCTCACACATCAAGGGGCATCTGTTATCACTGAAATTTTGTCTGCAAATGGTTATAGGAATCCAACATCTCCAAACACCTATTAGTTCACCTTCAGCCCTAAAAATTTATTTCCAAAAGGCACAAACTATACAATTGTTCAATAAATTGACATGCACTGAAACACTAAAGGAAGCGCGGGCACGTGTGCAGGCCAAAAATGCCAGAAAAGAGCACATGGGCCTGATGCACGACTGTGTATGAGAAAAGTCGTGCACTCCTGTGAACGATGCATTTATGGTTTTTGTTGGCCCCTCACCCACTTCTAGACCATATCCCAACTTTATTTGACCCTCAAATATGAGCTGAATCTAAATTGGGGGGTTGGTAAAAGACCTAAGGGTTCCCTAAAGGGCCCCTTGTTCACACTAAATACCGGTTGGATATTTCCTCAAAGACTTGCTATGAAAAGAGGCCATGGGTGCACTATGAATTCAATAATATCATTGTATTGTTATGTTGCCTCTATTCTCCTACAAGAAACCTCTTTTCTTCTTGGATCATACTAGCATCATCTCATTAAGCTATTCACCTCACCTCTTGAGGGAATAAGCTTTGATTTATTCACCATTTGTTTTCTATTTTACCATTTGTAAGAAGAGATCTCACATAAGGGATTCAAGATCTGTCCCAAGGAGGAAGAGGGGATCCATAAGTCCCCCTTTCTCTATGGTGTTTTCCCATTAATATACTTCTCCATTGGTGGCATGATTATTGGTCAATTTTTTGATTGATTTTGGTTCTAATTTCCTCATGCATTTTAGTTTTATTTATTTAGTTTTTATTAGCTTAGTTTTTTTGTTTATTTCATGTGATTGAGTCATTTGATTCATACACTAATATATGTCCTGTTTATCAAACCCAATTAAACTTGCAAGTGCCCTTCTTTTTCTCATTGGAGTGACAAAAAGGACACAACACTTTCCACCACTATTGTCATGGTTTTCTCCATTTTTTCCCTCTCTTCAGGTGGAGTGCTTGATGTCATACGCACTTCCACGTCCATTGTTCATGCATGGAATCCTTTAATGGATTCTCTTAACTTCCTTGATCTTTGACCTAAGCCTCCTTCATTTTTTGATATTCTAGAAGTTCTTGATAAACCTTCTCGAAATACTGCTATATTATTTCAACCTTCTGTGTAGCCTCATCGTGCTCCTTCTTAACCTTGTTATACTCTATATCCAATGTGATAATATCGTTCATGGCCTTAATCGACTCTCTTGATTCCTTCTCTATGCATACATGTATCTCTTGCATCGCGTTCATCTGCCATTCCTGTAATAATTCTATTGGTAGATTGGATAACACTAAGTCAATGTGACTTAGTGTCCTTTCCTATACTTGCATCTATGTCATGGGGAACTCTATTGCTCCTGTCTGAGATTAATCAATATTCATTATCCTATGACTGCTAAGGAATGGAATATTGTTGGACCTCCCTCCCCAATATTGGTATTTCTTTTTGTTGGTTCCTCTGATGTCTGGCACCCTGACGTGATGTTTGTTTCTTCTAGTAGTTGGCGCAGTTCAACCATTTGTTCATGCATGTGTATATTCATCTCTTAATGCTATTGTTTTGTGCATTGAAATGCGCCATTCATGAATTTATTCACTTGATATCCTATCTTCTCCAAATATTCCTCTGTCAAATCCTGTATAGCGACTTCCTTAATGGATTTTCACTTTGTTCGTTGATGTCTCGATTTCCCTATTTCTGGTTCTTTCCTATTCCAATCAGTATGTGGTGTTTTCTATTGATTTATTTCGATGGTACCATTTCCTTTTTACTATGTGTCTCTTTCTTCTTCATCATTGTAAACCTTGTGCACTTGTAGGTTTTTTTTTCTCTAATGGCCCTATCTCTGTCAGTGGAATATTCTATCCATCATCCAAATCGACCATTATATGGCCCATATCATCTTCAGCCAACCTGTATTATGTTGGAAACCATTTCTGATATGGGTCCTTCTTGGCTTGTACATACATGTGGTGATGCCCTAACTTAAAGCATGCCACTGCCTTATATGCCTCAACCACCTGTGGTGGTATGCGCGGTGTCCGCTCAATGCTATACATGATAGTTTCCTTGTAAATATAGAATGCAACATTACTGCCCATCTATCATGCCTTGTGTGTAGTGTACCATAGGTTCTGATATCATGCATCTAAACAAGGATTCTCCCTGACTCCCAAAATTTGTATGTCATCGGGTTCTCTCCATGCTGCTAGTGCTATTAGAATTAGAAAACTAAGAATAATGGAACTTGGTCCCTTTATCATGTGATTCCTAAAAATCAATCAAAATTGGTTCAATAAGAATGTCGTCCAGTTCATTTTAATTCCCTATACACATATTTATGATGTCTCTATTCCTGTTGTTGGCACTTGATACTTTCTTCACTTTCTCAATAAATTACAGGCTAAGGATTGCGTCAAAAACCTTACCTTCAGGTGACATATGCTAGTGACTCTAAATTTTGTTTTCCATGGAATTTATGGAATTTTTCCTTCATACTATCATCTAGGGATTTCTCATTCATCTTATAAAAAAAAACAAGGATGGGTCCTCCCCTTGTGATGAAATACTGGTGATATGGAAAATTAAATTTGTATCGATGGAAACTGGATTTTTGATCCACATGTATCCTCCATGCACACAAATTAGAACACAAGTATTAATCACTCGACTCTATCCAAAATGTGGGATATCAAAGTGTATTTCCTTCTCCAATATCACAGCGCACACCTAAGGTTCTATCACTATCATATGGGTCTCATAACTAATGTATTTCTTTAGGAACTTTTTGGGTGTTAACTCCGGGAAAATATTCTCTTTGATGATTTCATGGTTGAAATATTTTAACATAGGTATAAAACCTAACACATCCCCTTCTATGATGATGCCTTTTGGAATCGGCGGCTCCACAAGTGGATACTTCACATCCTTCTGTAAATGAACCTATTTTGTTGATGGATTTCTTGGTTAGATGTAATCCTTGGGGAATATTGATTCTGAGGATCCTACCTCTTATGTCTCTTCTATCACATATTTTTTGTTTGTTGACCATGCAGTTTCTTTGGTACTGATGTTGAAGCTTCTACTGTCTTCGATGGTGCCATGTTCCTCTGTGACACTAGTCTCTACTTCCAACTAGTTATGCAACTTCGTCTTTGTAGCTTCATCTCTGTAACTTCGACTCTATAGCTTCAGCTCTGTAAATTCGTCTCTATAGCTTTATATTTATAACTTTATCTCTTCGGATCTATAACACATCTCTCTATATGAATTCTGAATGACAATAACCTTCCCCCATTGACCTTATGCTTGCTTTTATACTTCAACGCCAGTTGTTCGTTTCCCTTTATGCCTAAAATTTCCATCCAATCCAGTAGTGGTTTGCATTCATTACTGGACTTAATGTTCCATCAACTCCATATCTTCGGTAATTTATTCATTGTATTATGCAATATGTCAAAATATTCTGGCTAATATGCATTTATCGTTACGTGGCACCACTACGTCGCTGTCATGATAACTCTTTACTGCACTTCCCATCATGGATCATCTTAAATGCTCTTAGCTGACATCTATGCACTTCCTTCTCTCTTCACGATCTTTACTCTCTATGCGATCTTTCTTCCTTCCTCTGGGCACTATTTTTCTTGTGTCTTTATCTTTTGTGACATTTTCCGACTTTTCCCTTTTACCTGCTAATATTAAATTCCTAGATTCTTCAATTTTCAACTTCTTCCCTGAACTATTTTCTTTGCTTTTTCTTTCTTTTTTTTCCTTTTCTTGCTATAGTACACTATGATAAAACTTATTATGTGCATCTCTCCTAGTGCACGAAAGGACGATTGTCCCTATACAACTTCATCTAACTCCCATTCACTAGTCCTTCCACAATTTGTTTCTATTTGAAGAACACCTGTGTCAGTCACATACTTGATAATGTATGGCCCTAGGCAGTGCATTTTGAACTTCCCAGGGTCATGTAAGAACTTACTATCATAGAGAAATACTATATCTTCTCTCTGGAAATCTTATGTTTGATGTGTCTTCATGCCATGCTTTTTTGTGTGCCTTGTGTACTTAATGATGGAACCTTGAAACACATATATCTTCTTCTAATATCATAAAATTTGATAGTATTTCTTCTACTATGTCAGAATCTGTAAGGTATTCCATTGCAACAATGCACAAACTTGGTACCAAAAATTCCATGGGTGTCACTGCTTCCTGACCGTATGCTAATATAAAGGGTGTCTGACCTGTCAACTTCTTTCATGTAGTTCTATAATCCCAAAGCACTGCATGTATTCTTAAATCCCAGTCATCCCATCCCACATTACATACCTTGGTTAATTCATTATTCAATATCTTGTTTAATGCCTCCACAATTTCATGCACTTGCGAGTGATGTGGAGTGCTCTTCCAATGTTGAATATGGAACTCTTTTATTAATGCCGCAATTGTCTTGTTCAAAAAGTGAGTCCCCTGGTCACTCATAAGTCTCTAGGACAACCAAACATTGTAAATATGTTCTCAAATAAGAACTGTGAAACTATATTTGTTCTGCAATCCTTAACTAGTTCTTCCTCTGCCCATCTTGTCAATTAGTCGATCATGGTAATTATGTACCTAGATCCTAATCTCCTCATTGGTGGATTAATTGGTCCGATAAACTCCACTTCCCATTTTTCAAACCCTTTCAATGTGACTTGCAAATTCAAAGGCATATCATCCCTTCGTGACTCTAATAATATTGCTTCACATCCTTATGGAAGGTTGGCCACCATATCCCTGCACATAATATATTTTTCATTGTGGCCTTTCCCACATAGTGTCCTCCTGCAATTCGATCATGCACCTCTGCCAGGATCATTGGTATTTAATGTTCTATCACACAACATCGCAGTATCCCATCTACACCTAACTTGTATAAATTTCCTAAAATCAACTTATAATCTACTTCTTTAATGACTAATTTCTTATTCTATGCTATTGTCATATTGAATGGAGCCACTCATATGCTCCAATATTAGACAATTTCTGCAAAGTGGTCATCTACTATTTGAACTAAGAATAAATGCGTATTTGGTAAACTATCATATAGGTTCCTTGAATCTTCTCCCGTCCATATCCACGACAAATGGTCTAGTCCCGCATTTAGCTTCCCTGGCTTCACAATAGCTTCAAAATCATACTCTTGAAACAACAATAACCATATGTAGATTCCTCCCCCCAACACTGGCTTATTCACTAGATAACTAAGTGCAAAGTGGTTTGTATACATATTGAAATGACACCCCAATAAGTAGTGTCTGAACTTATACAAGGCATAAAACATTTACAAGCCTTCTGTTTATGTCGTCGTGTAATTCTTCTCAACAATCACCAAGTTGTTGCTAGCAAAAGAAATTGGATAGTCTAAATCTCCCTCTCCTATCTTGGCTAATACTACATCGAGTGCTATTTGTTGTTGCAAGAGTTGGTTCTAGGCTGTAATAGAGCCAAGCCTTAGCACATTTTAAATGAAATAAAATTTTTCACTTAGACTTGACTTGGGTTGCATGCAAGTAAATTCTGAGATAACCTCGAACCACTTTTGATTGGAAACTGCCCCTTCCAACCTGAGAGGTATCTCTCAAAAATATGTCACAATAGGATATTCAATAAGCTTAACAGTGGGCAGATCTATGGGTAACAGAAAGTTTTGGGTTTTGGGGGTTGATGGGTTGGACCGAAAAGTAGTCCATTGGGCATTGAGTCAAATGATCAAGCAAGTAATAAGAGTGTTTCAGCAATGGAAATCCATGGAGCAGAGGTGAGATAGAAGTTGATTACAAAGGGAAGGATTTATAAAAAGTATGGCAATAGAATAAAGAGAAAACATATCAAAATGCAAGGAGCACTTAGCAATGAGTGAATTCCAAGCATAAATCAGTGGAACAATATAGTTGGGACAGAGCATCTAGCAAGGATGAATTTTGAACCTTCATATATCTGCAAGAAACAACCTATAACCTATCCAACAATAGATCATCTAACAAACAAATGAATTCCATTACAAACACTGTTAAAAATTGGGAAGCAAATGGAAATAAAACAAAGTGAAATGATGTGAAAATGAAGCAATAAGACATTCTCTACAAACAAAATCACAAGAATCGCTGATATAGATCGAAAATGCTCTGCACTCTTTTATTAAACATGAAAACAAGTGCTACATCCCAGGAGTACTACTCCTCTCCTACTTTCCTTTTACAAATATGCCTCATATATGTCTTGAGGTAGAAATCCTCTCTAATCTAAAATATAACAACAGTTACAACCAATTCTTGAAACTTTCTGCCATAGAAAATGGGCCAAACTGCCAAAAACTAGGGTTGTGGTTACGGATCTATATATCTCTAATAAAGACAGTTGTGTACCTGCTTATTCTGAGCAAAAATCTCTCTCGGTTCCCTGAGACCCCTTTTCATTTTTCCCAAATCTGCATTTAACAAACATGTGTCAAAACAGGAAAATATGAAATCTGAAAATTAGGGCTCGAAGATGGATTTGATTCTCCCAATATGTGACACCTGTAGGAAAAATTAAAGAGGCTAATGATCTCTGATTTTTTAGGCACAAAATCCTCCAACCGTTTCTCAAAATGATACTCCAGTCGCTTAGAATCCTCATTTGAAGATGATGACTCAACACAGTAAAAATGCCATATTTCTGAAAACGAACCTCATCTTGTGGGGGACTTTTGACTGCCTTACCAAGATCAAAATGAAATTCTGAAGACACCACTAGACATATTAGGATTTTTATATGTCGATAAACTATTCGAACACGAAAAATGACCTCTCCACAGCTGAGAAAATTTTGTTTTTCTAAAGCAGTTTTCCATATGACTGGAGTCCCGATTTCGGGTTTTCGGGATTCGGAGAAACGAAGCATTGGTTATTGAAATATTCAGGTTGGACAAATCTCCGATGGCCAAATAACCTAGACTCATGAGATTTTTCTCCATGTGGCTTAATGCTCGGTGTATGCAGTTGTTCCACTGCCAATGCTTCCATTCATTCTCCTAAGTGACCGAAAGCCAAAATTTCAATATTTGTTACAACACTATCGATGATGCATCCACATGAATGTGAAACTCTTTTTGTTGATCCACGAACACCAAAATGGGCACAATTACTAACCTTTTCTTCAATACATGTAGACCCTATTGCCAATCTTTATTCCATTGAAAATTAACTTCTTTCTTCAATAACTTCTCCATTGGAGTTGTAATCTGCGCATATCCTTTAATAAATTTCTTGTAATATTTGTATGACCCAAAGTTGTTCTCAACTAAATCACTGATTCAGATGGTGGTAAATTAACAATTACTTATATCTTGTAAGGATCAACCAACAATCATTTCTTGCATACCACATGACCTAGCAATATCCCAAATGGTGTGCAGAAAATACATCTCTTCAAGTTTAATGAAATCTGATATTTTCTACATCTATCAAGAATCAACCTTAGAGTTTCTATGGGGTCTTTCAATAGGATAAATATAGTCCAATCATCTAAGTACACTTCAAGAAACTTATGAATGAACTCTTTAGAGGCTGTGACAACTACTCTAGAAAACACAGTAGGTGCATTATTTAACCCAAACAAAATCATTTTGTACTAGAAGCTCCCCCATTTTGTTGCAAATGTCATCTTATGTCTGTCTTATGGAGAAATATTTATTTGATGGAGTCCTGAAAAGCCATCGGTGAACGTGTACGCCTCCTTCCCTCATATATTTTCTAACACTTCATCTGAAAAGGGGGTCAGGAAAGGGTCATGTAAATAGGCATCGTTCAACTTCCTTAGGTCTACACAAATTCTAACACCCCATGGTTTCTTATCTTGGACCACGATTGGACTTATCCATTCAGATTCTGAAATGGGCTCAATGATACCAGCTTCTATCATTTTTTCAAGCTCTACTTTCACTTTTTCCTTGTACTTCAGATTCAATATGTAATGTCTCTATCACACTGGCTTAGAAAATGGTTTTAATGGGATCTTCATTTTGCCCAATTCCCCAACTATCCCTTCGTCTCTAAAAAGGTTGTCAGAAAGAGATCTTGATATTTGCACAATAGGTCTGTTATCTTTTCCACAGTCTCATCATTCCAATAATCACCAATATTTGCAAACTTTGGTTTATCCTTCGTGTCGTTGTTCACTTTTCACACAATTAATGGCTTCACATATGCGTCAGATTCCATTTATGGACCTTCTACTGCGTGCTCCCATTCAGTCTATGGTACTTGTACATTTCTTGGGTCTTCTTTTTCTTAATTTTCCTATGTAACATTATAACATTCTAATAGTTTGTGGATTGTAACAGAATCCCTGTGCGTGCTAAACGCAGGTATTATTTCTACTTGACCTTCTTCCATAAAAAAAATTACTTCTAATGACCTGTAGAACTGCATCTATTAAAGGTGACTCAACTTCAAAATTAAATGTTACCTTAAAATTATGGATGACCTCTTCCCAGTTTGTTGTCCCCTTGCACACTTCTAACTCTAGATACCAGTTCTTGTGAATTGTCTCCAGTGTATGTATGAACTTGTGCATCCATTCCTACTTCGGAAATTGTCTCCAAGTTGTAATACATCACACAACATGATCTTTTATTCTGTGCATTCCTTTATACTTGTACATAATTTATTCTATTCCAAATCTTATTTGCATCATCCTTTTACAATGTTTCAATCCTTTATTCCTTCCTTGTGTGTATCCCACCATCTCGCTAGGGTTTCTCTCAGTGAAACATATAATGCCAATGATATTTATTTTTTGCGTATGTGCAACTCAAAATATTTGACAAAATAACTTACCTCAATTAATCCATCAAACTTTGGCATATCACATACCTTTGTTCCGATCTAGCAAAAAGAGTGAGTAATGCGAGCACATCTTCTAGTCGATACTTCATGCAACCTATGTTTACAATGTTCAAGTACCTCCTCCATGTTTGATGCGCAAGATCTAATGCTTCTCCAAATAAGCATACCATATTCAATGAGATTGACATAGTCATCCATGCATGTTGTCATATTGTAAAAATTATCAATCTATTTTCTCATGGGCTTCACCTATATTCTTTCCTCTATGGGGTCTAACGGTGTAGTGACCTTTAATCCCCCTCCAAAAATCATTTCTCTTTTCTTCAAATTAATAATCACCTGATTTTCAAATGCCCAATCCAGTATGAGAAATGTTGGATACAACTTATTTTTGTCCACAATTTCAATGACCTCAAAGTCAACTACGTTGCACACTCCATCTATGTTAACAGGTACTCCCAATAGTTTCCTAATCGATATTATCTTATGTTTATTATCCAACCTCAACTAAAAATTTGACCAAAATAGCTTTGGTTTCCCCATCATCTCCCATGTCTGTCTTGGAAGAACATTGACATTCGATCCTATGTCCAGGATAAAATTATTCATGTCATATTCTCCTATCTGTGCACTTAATCTAAATTATATGTTTGTCCCCTTCTTGCGCAATACTTGGGTTAGTGCTCTCTACATCATAGGTACTTCTATGTCTTGATTACATCAATCGATCATCCCATTAAACACATTCAATGTTGTTTCATCCTCCATCAATTCTAAATAACTCTTTAGAATGTCTTTCAATGTACTTACCTTTTCGAGTGGACTTTCTAGAATAGTGTGATTATAAACTGACAACATATCGTATACCAGTGGTGTATTTGACATGGATTCTATCCAGTCCTATCCTAGTATCTCCTTCCTGGCTTGTTGATATTTCTACTTCTCTTTCTGTGGGTTAAAGGTGGACATAATATCAATTTCTTTCCTTATCCGTTGCTTGACCCATTTTCCTTTCTCCATCACATCTGGTCCAGTTCACATTCCTCTACACGTAACAGCTGCTACTCTAGGTTGATCATCACACTCCTCAACTACTATCATCTGTAGGTTCCCTTTTTCCTACCATTTCATTATCAGTTGAGGACAATGTTCTATCACATGATCCAATTCTCTACAATACATGCACATCATCTAAGGATTCGAGAAATATCTCGCTACATAATTTTATTCTTGGATTTTGTATGCATATGAAGTGAACTCTCTCATTAAGTCAAAGACACAAAAATATTTCTCATCGTTTCCTATAGATTTGCAAAAATTACAGAATAATTGCCTGGGTGTACTTTGGTAATTCTACAGTAATGGAAAATTCGTCAGATGATGTCCCTGTGTCTTTCATACTTCATAGTACCCTACTCCTCCTTCAAATGCGTTCGGTTCTCCTATGACCATATATTGCGCAAATGATGGACATTCTTCCTTTCGATGGCCCTTTGTCTTACATGTAATGCACCCAACATGTTCATTATTTTCCCTTTCATTTTTTATCTCTTATAAATGAATCCTTAGCACAACTAATTCTAACTGTACATGTTCCATACCTATGCCATATCCTACGGGAGATGCTTTTAACTTCCTCATGATTTCTAATAGTTCTGGTTGTGACATAAATTTATGTTGTGTCAACAAACAATGAACGTGGCAATAGACCTGTAATAAACCATTATTGATGTTGTTCATCAGCAGTCTAAAACGTTAATCTACCCATCACATATTTAAATATCTAGTCATAATCGTACACTGTCTCATTATTTACTTTCTTAATCTCTGTTAACTCTGTGATATACTGAGATTCAAATTTTGGCTTCCTGGATTCCTTTAACAATGCTTGTCCAATATCTACCAAAGTTATTCACTATCTGGCTAGTGTAGTTATCTGATACTTCATATACCATAGTAGTGCATGAACTCTGAATGTCATGGCCAACTACGTAATATTCGTTGCCTCATTCTAGACATTCTTTGCAATCCATATCATGTTACACACAAACAAGTGCTTCTCAGGGTCCTCTGACCCCACCCCTTGAAACTCATGCATCCTAAGTGTATGATCTATTGTTTCCATTGTACTTTGTGGCATACTCACCTTCGGTGATGTTGACTGACTCAGATTCACTGCACTACTCCCACTATTCTGACTACTTTTCTGACTTCCTCCACTAACTACAATTGCTCTTGACAATGTTCTAGTTTTTGCTTTAGATCTAGATGATGCACACGGGGTCATGGGTTCGACACAGATTATGATATAATATGGAATTCCTTCTTATATTGGACTGTATTGAGGATATTTATCTTTCTCTTTCCTTTATCCATATAGTGTGATTTGAAATACTGTGCAGGGGTATATTTTATCAAACACTTTGTGTTGCTCTTCTCTCTCAGCCACAATAAGCTTATTACTATACCTAAACCTTTTCCCACAATGCAATACTTCAATCTCTCTGTCTGAGTCAGCATCTTCCTCTCTTGGCATCCTTAGTCCATCTGATCCTTACTCATCCTTTCTACTCTCAGACCATCCTCTAGTCATCACCCAGTCCCCCTATGTGCACAAAGGTTCCTAGAGATTAGAATCCATATTCATAACATTCTTGTTGCACAATCAACATTTTTATCGAGGATGACAGTGTGCTCAAATATATTCCATGCAGACCCTTGAAAAATTCTCTCTTTGCGATGCTATAAGACTGGTTACAATATATCACGAACTCTATAATGTAACACCTCAGTATACTATTCAACCAAAAATCAACCGCGTGAGAAACATTATTACTTACTATATTCAACTGTCCCATCAATTTAGGAGTCCAGTTTATCAGAGCTTCATCTTGATAACTCCCAACATTCTCCACTATCCTTTTTAGCCATTCAGTCAAAATTATCGAAAATTCACCAAAGAAAATTTCATGAAGATCTGTGAACACATACCTTTGAAACCATTGTTCGTCACTAAAAAGTGGGTTTCTATTATGTTCTCTGGAAAATTATCTCTTCTTCTTGTCTATCCATTCATTGATCTCCTCCTTATTCGGTCTCCAAAACATTCTGCTCAATTACGGTTCCTAGTGTTGAAATAATGCAACTGCAAAGTGTATTCTTTTTAGTATTTGATATATTATTCATTGGATCAATCCCCATTGTGGATTGATCATGTCGTCTATTGTAAAAGGACCAAATCCCCTTTTGCGGATTGGCCACAATGTAATTTTAATAGGAAAAAAGAGAAATCGGCCCCATAATATATCAAAGAGGCCCCCGAATATAATAAAGGTGGTTATAACCACCTAGAATAATAAGTCAACCCTGCCAGTGAAAGGACACTCCCACACGTGCCATTCTTGTATAAATAAGGAGGATAGCGCTTCATGTTGGATTACTAAGAGGGGGGGTGAATAAGTAATATTGTAATTATAATCCTTTTTCCTCAATCGTTATATCAATGTAGAATTATTATCCAATAATGAGCAGTAAGAAACAAACAATCACATACATACATAGTACACCAGTGTTTTACATGGAAACCCAAATCGGGAAAAAACCACGGAATTCATTTTCTTATATGTCTTGAAGAATTACATTCATTGGAAGCACCAACTTCCTTTGTTTTCCAGCTGCAACTGGAAGGAGGCTCCAACCCCCTAGTTTCTCAGGCTAAAACCTGAGGGAAGCTCCAACTCCCCAATTCTCTGGCTACAACTAGAAAGAGGCTACAACCCCCTATGTTCTCCGACTACAACCGGAAGGTGGCTACAACCACCTGTCCTTGCCCCATCCTGCCACCCTGAAGTAGAAGTAGAATGATGGAACCACTGTCACACTATCACTGTGAGATATACCGATGTAAATCTTTACCAATAAATTTGAACCATGCATCAACCATGCATCAACCTGTACCTCAACCTATAATCAACCTGTACCATAAAAAAGTGCATCAACCATTCACCAACCTGTACCGAACAACCTGTAATAAACCTATACCATAAACAAGTGCATCAACCATTCACCAACCTGTACCGAACAACCTGTAATCAACCTATACCATAAACAAGTGCATCCAACCATGTACAAAGTATGTACCAATCATGTGTCAACTACTCATCAACCAACATCATCAACTATACACCTCATGTATGTGCCAACTCATCAACTACTTGTCTCAACCATGTACTCAACATGTAACTCAACCAAAATCCCTCATCAATTTCATCCTCCAAATATGATTTGTAGCTCTGTAATAGAACTGGTGTATATGATCACATTCCTGCAAACCTTCCTTAACTTTAACAACAAGAGATTAGCATTTTCATCAAACTTTTCTTTAGTCTCACATACCTAGTTTTGGATTAGTCAAAAACCCTAACTTGAAGTAATCATAACTTTGTACCTGTAATGTATAAAGATCTGAAACTGATACACAATGTTCTTCAGTGTGTTTTATGCAATTCCTCCAAGTTTCACTACTTGGAACCTCTCAGAAAAGGAGTTATAACAAAAATGGCATACCTTGCTGAATTCTAGCTTATTCTAGAGAGTGACCTTGTAGAGCGTGCCCCGCACGGAATATTTGCTGAATTGATCTAAAACTGTTACATAGAATACTAAATACTTTACCCTAACCAACACATTTGGTCTCACTAACTTTTTTACCTGAAACACCTATTTTTGACTAGTTTCAGGACTAGCCACAAACCCTATTTTCCACGGAGTGTAACTCCCAAAATACAACAACCCACAAGCTGATTTTTTTACCATAGATACTTGGATATGTTTTCTCAATGGCATAGAAATTTCATGGTCTGAATCATTATATAAAAAAAAATTATAGCAAAAATGGTGAGATGACCTGTAAATAACATACCTTAGAAAGCACCATCAAAAGAATTTATCCTTCCTTGCATTTCGGCCTTCTTTTATTCACCTTCACTCAAAATTCTGGTTTAGATATCCTTGGTTACCTCAAAAACCTATAGATATTCAATATTCTCAAGTCGGTGTTAAATGAGAGAGCCTTGCCTCTTATTTATACTCTCCAAGTAGCTTCCTTAAAAGCATCTTCTAGGTCACTTGGATGACTTTCCTTATTTTAGGGTTAACCCACTTCTAATTATCCATTAAAATTATTATTGAAATAATTTATTTTGTATTAAATTTGAATTATAATACACTCATCACTTCACTTTATTATTTATCCTTTAAAAATCTCTTAAACCACTTTGACTACTTTGACCTTTTGGGGCTTCTAGATGACATATGAGGGTCCTCCAACTTCGTAAGGCCATAACTCTCAAACCGTGGAGTTATGTGATGTTCCACATACCACCAGAAATGTCATGGCATGTAGTACCCATATAGAATAATATTATCTAAAAAAATATCACAACTCATACCGTTACCCATCAAACAAACTTGGGTCCATTACCCAAACCTGGGGTCTCAAACTTCTCATGGCCATAACTCTCTAACCTTGAGGAGTTATGTTACGTTCCACATACCACCGGAAATGGCTTGAAAATCCCTATCCATATAGGATAGTTTCCTTGACAAATTCATTGTCCTTCATCACATTATTCCACAATTAATCACGGGTTCTCTTACTCCGCAAAGCATCTTACTGTGAGGGCTTTCACCATAAGGGGACCACTTTGGGGTTCATCCATATTTACTTCTTATTAACCATGACAAAAAAATAATGAGTCATATTTACATCAAAAAATATTGGGTCCATTACCCAAACCTTTGTGCTACTAGGCTTTCTTCAAGGGTTGACATCAATGACAACCAACCTTAATCAACAATCTCCTCCTTTGGCATTGATGGAAACACTCTGATGCAATAATGAAATCATATCACTCATGCTCCCCCTGGAACCATGCCTCTGTCCTCTGCATCTGATAAATATGCTCCCCCTAGAACCATGCCTCTATCCTCTACATCTAATAAATCTCTCCCCCTTTATCATCAATGGCAAAGGTATCTTTCCATTCGGGGTTTCTCCCCCTAACTGAACTGTCCTCTTATGGTGATTCCTCGTGTAAATCTAAGACATATAAGATAAGCATTCAAAAAGAATTCATTTTGGAGTAGAAATAACTCCAATTCTTTGGAAAATATATTCAAAGGCTTCCCGTGGAAGTGGTTTTGTAAAGATGTCTGCCACTTGTTCTTTATGCCCTCATACTCAATTATGATGTTCTTTTCTGCAACCTGTTCCCGTAGAAAGTGATACTTGATTGGAATGTGCTTCATCTTAGAGTGCATCACCAGGATTTTTGAGATACTGATGGCACTTGTATTATCACAATATATTGGAATGGGCTCAGCATACTCAACCTGTATATTTTTCAAAGTTTGTTTCATCCACAGAACCTATGTACAACATGCTCTTGCTGCAATATACTTTGCCTTGGCTGTAGATAGAGATATTATTGATTGTTTCTTTCTTATCCATGATACCAAACACTCACCTAAGTAGAACACTGCTCCACTATTGCTTCATCAGTAATCAATACAACCTACCCAATCTGAATCTATGTAGTCAATACGTGATAGATATTTTCCTTTTGGATACCATAATCCAAACTCTTTTGTTCCTTTGAGATATCTAAAGATCCTCTTTACTGCTAATACATGTGATTCCTTTGGTGCTTCTTGAAATTGTGCCACCTGTCCAACTGCCTACATTACATCTGTTCTGGATGTTTTCACATATAGTAGGTTGCCAATCATTGACCTGTATTGCCTCTAATATGTATACTTTGAATCATCATCTTTGCTCAACTTACAACTGGTTTGCATGGGAGTGATAACTGGTTTGAAATCTTCCATTCCAAACCTCTTTAGCATTTCTTTGATATACTTGGTTTGATAAATAAAAATTCCTTGGTTGCTTTGACGTATCTGAAGTCTCGAAAAGAAGGATAGTTATCCAAGTAACAACATTTCAAATTCATTCTGCATGTCATTTGCAAATTTATGGCTTAACCTGTCATCATCACTACCAAAAATAATATCATCAACATAAACTTCAATTAATAAAATATTACCTTGACTTATCTTGATGTAGAGGTTGTTTTCTGCACTTCATTTTCTGAACCCTGCCTACTGCAGATACTTATCCAGTCTGGAGTAACATGCTCTAGGAGCTTGTTTTAGACCATACAAGGCCTTCCTTAATTTACACACATAGTATGTGTTCTCTGACAACTGAAATCCTTCTGGTTGTTCAATGTAGACTTCTTCTTCAAGTTCCCCATTCAGAAAAGATGATTTTACATCCATTTGATATACTTTAACATTTTTGGAGCATGCATAAGCTAAAAGAAAACGGATTGCTTCCATTCTGGAAACTGGGGAAAATGTCTCTTCAAAGTTGATTCCTTTAATATGTGCATATCCTTTACATACCAATCTAGCTTTGTTCCTTGCAACTTGTCCATATTCATTCAATTTATTCCTAAAATCCCATTTTGTGCCGATCACATTCTTATTCTTTGGTCTTGGAACCAATTCCCAAGTGTCATTTTTCTCTATTTGATCCAATTCTTCATCCATGGCCTTATTCCAAAATTCATCCTTGTTGGATTCATCAAAACAATTTGGTTCAATTGTAGATAAGAGTGCTAGGTGTGTTTGTTTTGGTGAACATATTTTTCTTCTAGTCACAACTCTTGCATCTTTGTTTCCAATAATATGATATGAAGGATGATTCTTCTGTACTCATTTGCTAGGTGTCTTTGGAGATACTTGTTGAACTTACTCTTCTTCTTCTGCCGAATTCTCTTCATCTTCATCTTCCTTTTCTACTTTTTCTTCATCTTCTTCTTCGAAAAGTCGTTCCATTGATTTGTTTTCTTCTTCCTTTGATTCTGGTCTGCCTGTTTCATCAATTGTTACATTGATGCTTTCCACAACTTTGTTTAATCTTAGATTGTAACACTTGTATGCTTTCCTTGTACTTGAGTAACCAACAAGTATT
>ML783907.1:254410-298887 GCA_009831015.1 Picea engelmannii | reverse complement strand
CTGAGGTTCTTGTTTGTGACTCTGTTGAGGTTCTTTAGGAGGGATTGTCATTCTGCAATTTTTGGCCATGTGTCCAAAATTGTTACATTTGTAAAATTCAACTTTGCTCAAAGATTCAAACCTGTTGTAACTTCTTCTCTGTTTTTCACTAGGTATTACTGAATAACCCCTTTGTGTATGGCTCTCAAAGTAGTTATTGTTTCTATTGTTAGCTCTGCAATTTACAACTTTATGTCCAAAATTATTACATGCATAACATAAACCAAAAAATATAGTTTGATACCTAGTATTTGAAGATATTCTGAAAGGAGGATCTCTTATGAATCCTTCTTCTTCTTGAGGCCTGTCTATCTGTTGTTCATTCTGAAATCTGAATCTTCTCAGTGGAGGAGTGTCCCTGTAATCTTCATTGTATATCTTTTTATCCCCTTTGATTGTTTCTGCAAAGATTTTTGGATTTGTTTCTTTCTCTATTTTTTTGGATCTTGATCCCTTTTTTGTTTGATTGTATCCAAGTCTGGACTTGTCAAGATGGGATTTTTGATTGCTGATAATGTGATCCAGAACTTTTGAGCTATTCTGCATATTTTTCTTTTGAATATCTTTTCTTAGTGTGACAATCTTTGCTTCCAGGTTTCCAATGATCTTGTCCTTTCCTTCTAGCTATTCTTTGAGTGCTTCTTCAATTATTTTATCTTCTTCTATTTGAACCTTCAATTTTTTGATCATTTGTTCTAGTTCTTGAGTGTATTTTTTCTTATCTNTCTTTTGATTATGACACTCATTAATTCTTCTCGAAAGTCAACTTCTGCCTCTTCAATTTCTTCTTCATATGCTTCTTCATATTCTTATTTGGAGTCTTCTTTATCAATGTCTTCTACTGCCATGAATAGAACTCTCCCTATTTCATTTTCACTGACTTCATCTTCATCTGATGATGATATGTCTTCTTTGGTGAAAAAGATTTTCTTGAAAACTTTGTTTGTAATTCTTTTACCTTTATATGTTTGTCTTCCTTTTGAGTAACCTTCATCATTTCTCTTTTTCCTATGAGGACATTTGTTAGCAAAATGACCAATACCATCAAAATTAAAACAAATTAAAGGAATCTTACCTCTATACCTACCGTTGGTTCCCTCGTTTAGTCTTTTGATGAAGTTGGCCACTTCTTTATCATCTTCTGAGACATTGTTGTTTCTGCTATATTCTTCTTGTTCCTTTTTCTTTTTCTTTGATCTTTTGGATTCTTTGAAGGTTGCTTCTTTTACATCTAGATTTTCCTGTTCAGTTCTCATCTCATATGCTATGAAGATTCCATGCAGTTCATCCATGCTTATTGAGTTTACATCTAATCTTTCTTCTAGTGATGATATATTAGGGTTGAATCTCATAGGAAGATATCTTATTACCTTTTGAACAATTACAGATTCTTTGATTTCTTCTCCCAATCCTATGATTGCATTCACTGTTTCATCGACTCATAAGAAGTAGGCTGTGATATCTTCATCTTCCTTCATTTTTAGTTTTTTGAACTGCCCTCTGTAAGTTTGAAGCTTTGTTTCTTTGACTTTTGAATCCCCTTCATAAATATTTCGAAGCTTGTCCCAAATCTCTTTAGCAAATTTACAATGTGCAACTTTGGTGAATACCGTATCACTGAGACCATTCAAAAGTGCATTTTTGGCTTTGGAATTATTCTCACCGAGTTTCACTGTTTTTTCATTTGTTGGTGGAACTGTTGGTGTTGTGTATCCATCTACAATTGATTTCCAAACTTGAAATCCCTATGCCTGTATATATGTCTTCATCCTTATGCCCCAAAAAGCATACTTCTGTCCATCAAACTATGGTATTCCATTTTTATACGAGTTGGTACTCCCCATGATCTACCTTCCAGTGGTTAAACTGATTTCTGAAGGAACATGCTCTAATACAAATTGTTGGATTACTGAGAGGGGGGGTGAATCAATAATAGCATAATTATAATCCTTTTTCTTCAATTGTTATATCAATGTAGAATTATTATCCAATAATGAGAAGTAAGAAATAAACAATCACATATATACCCAGTACACCAGTGTTTACGTGGAAACCCAAATCGGGAGAAAATCACATAATGATTTTTCTTATATGTCTTAAAGAATTACATTCATTGGAAGCACCAACTTCCTTTGTTTTCCAGTTGCAACTGGAAGGAGGCTCCAACCCCCTAGTTTCTCAGGCTACAACCTGAGGGAAGCTCCAACTCCCCAATTCTTTGGCTACAACCAAAAATAGGCTACAACCCCCTATGTTCTCTGGCTACAACGGGAAGGTGGCTACAACCACCTGTCCTTGCCTCGTCCTACCACCCTGAAGTAGAAGTAGAATGATGGAACCACTGCCACACTATTACTATGAGATATACCATTGTAAATATGAACCATGTATCAACCATGCATCAACCTATACCTCAACCTGTAATCAACCTGTACCATAAACAAGTGCATCAACCATGCACCAACCTGTACCGAACAACCTGCAATCAACCTGTACCATAAACAAGTGCATCCAACCATGTACAAAGTATGTACCAATCATGTATCAACTACTCATCAACCAACTTCATCAACTATACACCTCATGTATGTGCCAACTCATCAACTACTTGTCTCAACCATGTACTCAACATGTAACTCAACCAAAAGCCATCATCAATTTCATCATCCAAATATGATCTGTAGCTCTGTAATAGAAATGGTGTATATGATCACATTCATGCAAACCTTCCTTAACTTTAACAACAAGAGACTAGCATTTTCATCAAACTTTTCTTTAGTCTCGCATACCTAGTTTTGGATTAGTCAACAACCCTAACTTGAAGTAATCATAACTTTGTACTTGTAATGTATAAAGATATGAAATAGATACACACTTTTATTTAGTGTGTTTTGTGCAATTCCTCCAAGTTTCACTACTTGGAACCTCTCAGAAAAGGAGTTATAGTAAAAATGGCATACCTTGCTAAATTCTGGCTTATTCTAGAGAGCGAGCTTGTAGAGCGTTCCCTGCACAGAATATTTGCTGAATTGATCTGAAAATGTTACAAAGAATACTAAAGACTATACCCTAACCAACACATTTGGTCTCACTGAATTTGGATATTTTATGAATAAGTTACGACGTTTTTACTCGAAACACTTGTTTTTGACTAGTTTCAGGACTAGCCACAAACCCTATTTTCCACAGAGTGTAACTCCCAAAATACAATGAACCACAAGCTAAATTATTTACCATAGATACTTGGATATGTTGTCTCAATGGAATAGAAATTTCACAGTATAAATCATTATATAAAAAAAGTTATAGTGAAAATGGTGAGATGACCTGTAAATAACATACCTTAGAAAGCACCATCAAAAGAATTTATCCTTCCTTGCATTTCGGCCTTGTTTTCTTCACCTTCACCTAGAGTTATGGTTTATATATTCTTGGTTGCCTCAGAAATCTATATATATTCAATATGCTCAAGTGGGTGCTAAATGAGAGAGACTTGCCTCTTATTTATACTCTCCAAGTAGCTTCATTAAAAACATCTTCTAGGTCACTTGACTGACTTTCCTTATTTTAGGGTTAACCCACTCCTAATTTCTCCATTAAAATTATTATTGAAATAACTTATTTTGTATTCAATTTTAATTATAATACACTCATCACTTCAATTTATTATTTATCCTTTAAAAATCTCTTAAACCACTTTGACTACTTTGACCTTTTGGGGCTTCTAGATGACATATGAAGGTCCTCCAATTTCGTAAGGCCATAAATCTCAAACTGTGAGGAGTTCTGTGACGTTCCACATACCACCAGAAATGGAATGGCATGTAATATCCATATAGAATAGTATTATCTGGAAATATATCATAAATCATACTGTTACCTATCAAACAAACTTGGTTCCATTACCCAAACCTTGGGTCTCCAGCTTCTCATGGCCATAACTCTCTAACCATGAGGAGTTATGTTACATTCCACATACCACCAAAAATGGAATGACAAGAACTATCCATATAGGATAGTTTACCTGACAAATTCATTGTCTTTCATATCATTATTCCATAATTAAGCATGGGTTCTCTTACTCCGCAAAGCGTCTTCCTGTGAGGGCTTTCACCATAAGGGGAACACTTTGGAGTTCATATATATTTACTTCTTATTAACCATGAAAAAACAATAATGAGTCATATTTACATCAAACAATATTGGGTCCATTACCCAAACCTTTGTGCTACGGGGCTTTCTTCAAGGGTTGACATCAATGACAACCAACCTTAATCAACACTTCAATTAGACACACACTCACTTGTTCATTGAGAGACAAGTTTAAGAGTTGCAGTTGGAGAAGAGAGAGAGAGAGGGGAGCACATTTGGGAGAGGACACTCTGTACTTGTTTGAGTTATCTCTTGGCATTGTATTGGCTATCTATAATAAGGAAGTTTTGTTGGGTTTTCTTCCCCTAAAGGGCTTCCCAGGATAAATGATGTGTCTCTTGTGATTGTGTAATTCTTAGTGATCTTGTCTTATGTTGTTGTTATCTATTGAAATGAAAAGAACTATAATAATGGCTTAAACATTAACATGGTATCAAACCAAAGCTAAAGAGAGCATCTTTCATAAGAGAAAAGTGAAAAACGACATTGTTGTCGTACATGCAAAATAGGGCTTTCGTTGGTGAGGTATTTCAGTGCTAAAACCATATAGAAAAGTGAAACCTCCCTCAAGGATCATTTTGGCACCTTCAGCACACCATTTAAGTGGCTATATCTCTCGAAAAGTGAAACCCTAGTTTTATAAAGTACCAGAAGTACCAGAAAACCAGAGTACCAGAAGTACTAGATGTACCAGAGTACCAGAGGTACCAGAAAACCAGAAGCACCAGTCCAAAAATATGCAGATCAAGTTTGGAGGGGTAAAAGTTGGATTTTCTCAGATCCGAGCACACCAGGCTACTCACCTCAGCAAAGTGCACCTCCTGGTAAGTTCAGAATTTGATTTAGACCATTTTCATTTTTGGACATTTTCCCAACCTCAAGTAAAAGATGTTTGCAAGCGTTAAGCTTGTTGACAAGATAGAAGGTGTGGAAAAATTTCATGCCTGGAAGTATAGGATTGGTCTGATTCTTGAAGATAATGACCTAGCAAGATTCATCAAAGAAGAAGTGTCGGAGCCCACCAATGCTGTAGAAAAAGAAAAGCACCAAAAGGACACAATCAGTGCCAAAAGAATCATTACAGATTCAATCAAAGACCACCTGATTCCCTATGTGTCATCAAAGAAGACTCTGAAAGAAATGTTTTATGCCCTAAACATACTATATGAAGGAAAGAACATAAACCGGAAGATGAATCTTATAACTCATCTCAATAATACAAGAATACAGAAAGGAGAATCAATCCAAGAATACTTCTCCAGAATATCCCAATTCAAAGAACAACTACAAGAAATTGGAGATACTATAGATGAAGACGAACTTATAATGATGGCCCTAAATGGTCTCACAATACCTTGGGATGCATTCATCCAAACGATTTGTGCCAGAACAAAGAAACTGAAGTTTGACAGTCTATGGGAAGAATGCATCCAAGAAGAAACAAGAGTAACTAACTAAGAGGATTTACTAGAAAGAGATGAAGATCAACCCCTAGCTATTCACACTGAAGGAGAAAGAAAGAAGTCTTACTTTCAAAAAGAGACTTGCAAAGAGTCTGAACCCCAAAACAAATTCGATCATAAAGAATCCCATCCAAGGATATTTCAAAAGAAAGGACGACGAAAGGAAAGAGATTACTCATCTGTACAATGTTACCATTATGACAAGATGGGACACATTGTGAAATTTTGTCCAGCTAGATGAGAAGAATACAAGAGGAAACAAAAGAGGGACCATTCCCATGTAGTTGAAGATGAAGATCCACCTGCAAACATGTTAATAGAAAAAATTAAAGAACATGTCTTAATCTCGACCCTCTCAGGATCGGTAACACCTGGAGAGGACACTTGGCTCATTGATAGTGGTGCCTCCAAGCACATGACAGGACAAAGAGATATTCTCTCATACATTTCAGAAAATAAATTTTCTCAGAAAGTGACACTTGGAGATGATTACCAATATCCCATCAAGGGAGTGGGAGAATCAAACTACAAATTGAATTCAAGGAATTCAATGAAGATGAAGGACGTACTCTATGTACTAGGTTTGACAAAGAACCTACTCTCCATTTCAGATTTAGAAAAGAAAGGCTTCAAAGTTTCCTTTATAGATGGAGAATTTCTTATGTGGGCTAAAGGAGAAACCTTAAATGAAGCAATAATCATTGGAAGTGAAGAAAATGGCTTGTATAAGATAAAGGGTCACTCAGAGGATGCCATGACCCACACCATTGAAAACTCATGTGAAATTTGGCATAGAATATTAGCTCACATTAACTACAATGTGTTACCATACATATGCAAAGCTGTCACAAGTTTACCAGAACTCAAGGTTGATCATGAAGTCGTATGGAATGGATGTGCACAAGGGAAGAACATCAAGAACCCTTTATCGAATAGAGACAAAAAAGTAGGAGTCCTAGAACTCATCCATTCATATGTGTGTGACCTAATGCCATCATCCTCCATGAGTGGGTATGTATACTATGTATCATTCATTGATGATTATTTGCGTAAGACCTGGTTGTAATTTTTGAAATCTAAAGATGAAGTGTTCAACAAGTTCAAGGAATTAAAAGCCTTGATAGAGAATCTTTCTGAAATTTATATCAAGATACTCAGGTCAGATAATGGAGGAGAATACACCTCAAAAGAGTTTGTGATATTCTATAGAGATGTTGGGATCAAGAGGGAACTCACTACTCCCTATAATCCTCAACAAGACGGTGTGGCTGAAAGAAAGAAAAAAATGATAATGGAAGATGTGAAGACCATGATCCATGATCAAGATCTTCCTATGTGCTTATGGGAAGAAGCAACAATGATAACCATATATGTGCAAAAAAAAAATTCCCATAGTGCACTTGGGTTCAAGACACCATAAGAGATGTTCACCGGAAAGAATCCAGAGGTAAGTCATCTCAAAATATTCGGTTTCCCAGTATTTATACATATACCAAAAGAGAAAAGAAACAAGATGGAACCCTCAGGAAATAAGGGAATATTTGTGGGATATTGTGAGGTCTCTAAGGCCTTCAGGATCTATATACCAGGTCACCACCACATTTAGATCAACAGGTATGTGACCTTTGATGAAGATGCAACACTCAAGGAATCAATAAAATGTGAGCTTGAAGAGGTATATGAAGAGGAACCCGTAATCCCCAGAGTTACAGAATCAGTGAGGGAGGTTCCCAGAGTTTTTGAACCAGTGAAGGAAGTTGTAACTTCCCCTGATGAGGAAATTATAGAAGATCATGATGTAGTAGAGTTTCAAGAACCTCCTCAGATGACCATCTCCCATAAAATAAAGACATCTTGGGCTAGATATCTTATTCAAGATGGAGAGAAATATGGTGTTCTCGAAGGAACCACAAGACATGTGAAGAAACCTAAGCGATTCTCCAGTTATATGGATTTGATGTGTGATCTCCTAGAAAGGGATCCTACCTGGTTTGAAGAAGCCATTCAGAAGAAAGAATGGGCAGATTCCATGACATAAGAATACCAATCCATAATAAATAACTATGTATGGGAAATAGTTCCCAGACCGAATTGCAAGGATGTGGTATCGTCCAGATGGCTATTCAAAATAAAACATGTTGTTGATGGAAGTATTGATAAGTATAAAGAAATATTTGTAGCTCGTGGATTTTCTCAAAAATAAGGCATTGACTATGAAGAGACATTTGCTCCTGTATCCAGATACACTTCAATCAGAACCATCATAGCCCTTCCAGCTAATATGAAGTGGAAGTTACACTAGATGGACGTAAAGAAAACTTTCCTAAATGGTGTTATCGAAGAGGAAGTGTATATAGAGAAACCTCAAGGATTTGAATTTGAAGACAGGAAGTCTCATGTCTACAAGTTGAAGAAAGCCTTGTACAGATTGAAGCAAGCTCCTAGAGCTTGGTATGGCCGAATAGACAGCTTTCTGATGAGCTTGGGCTTTACCAAGAGTAAATAATATTCTAACCTCTACTTCAAGGTTATGAATGATGAGCCAGTGATACTATTTATATATGTGGATGACTTATTCTTAACTGAAGAGGAAAAGCTCATCACCGAATGTAAGAAGAGACTCACTTTAGAATTTGAGATGAAAGACCTTAGCCTAATGCACTATTTCTTGGGTCTTGAGGTATGGAAGAGTCTGGAGAGGATCTTCCTTAACCAAGGGAAGTATGCATTCGAAATCTTGAAGAGATTTGACATGTTAGAGTGCAAGCCCATGAATACACCCATGGAAATGAAGCTGAAGTTGTTGGTCGATACTTCGTCAGAATTGATTGATGCCACACTGTACAAACAGATTATTGGATAGATGATGTACCTGAAGAGCACCAGACCAAACATTTGTTTTTTCATGAACACCTTGAGTCAGTTTCTGGTAGAACCCAGACATGTTCACCTTATGGCTGCAAAACATGTGATGAGGTACCTTAAGGGTACATTAGATTGTGGTCTCAATTATGATGGAAATAATGATTTCACATTGAGTGGGTACACTAATTCAGATTGGGCTGGAAGTGTTTCTGACAAAAAAAACACTTCAGGATGTTGTTTCAGTTTGGGATCAACCATGATCTCATGGCAGAGTAGGAAGCAATCCAACATTTCTCTTAGCACAGTGGAAGCAGAATACATTGTTACATGTTCTGCCAATTGCAAAGCTATATGGCTTCAAAAGTTGTTGACTGACCTATTTGACCAAGAGATGGAAGAAACCATGATCCTATGTGACAACCAGAGCTGCATAAAGATGAAAGAGAATCCTATATTCCATGACAGGTTGAAGCACATAGAGATTCTTTATCATTACATCTATGACATGGTGCAGAGAGGAGCCTTAAAGCTCCAATATGTTAGTACGGATGAACAAGTTGTTGATGTGTTGACCAAGCATCTATCTCATGTAAAGTTTGATCACTTTCGAGATAATCTTGGCATAGTCTGAAAGGAGCTTCCTTGAAAGGGGGAGTAGTTGTTGTGATGAGACATCTCTTTCTTCCAGCTTCAGTCTTGTGACGTAAAGCAAGAAGATGTGATGAGACTAGTACTGCGCTTCCGACTTGAAAGCGGTGACGTAAAGCTAATCTAGTATCTTTCTTCCAACTTGATGGTTGTGACATAAAGCAAGACGATGTGATGATACTAGGACTGTGCTTATGGCTTGACAACTGTGACGTAAATCTAGTCTAGTATATTGCTCCCAACCTGATGGTTGTAACGTAAAGCAAGACGTGGATGAGATGAGACTAGTAATGTGCTTCCATCTTGATAATCTATGACGTAAAGCCAATCTAGTATATTTCTTCTAGCTTGAGTGATGTGATGTAAAGCAAGACATTGAGATGAGACTAGTACTATGCTTCCATCTTGATAGTTGTGACGTAAAGCCAGTCTAGTATCTTTCTTCTAGCTTGAGTGTTGTGATGTAAAGCAATACATTGAGATGAGACTAGTACTATGCTTCCAGCTTGATAGTTGTGACGTAAATCCAGTCTAGTATCTTGCTTCCATCTTGAGTGTTGTGACGTAAACCAAGATGTTGAGATGAGACTAGTACTGTTCTTCCAGCTTGAGAAGTTGTGATGTAAATCCAGTCTAGTATATTACTTCCAGCTTGATTGTTGTGACGTAAAGCAAGACGAGTACTGAGCTTCCATCTTAACAGCTGTGACGTAAAGCCAGTCCTATATTATGATGAGCCAACCTCATGTTGTGATGATGATGATGTATTAGTTTTATACTAATACATATTGATGCAGATGATGATTGCATTCCGTTGAGAATGACGATGTTGTCGATGAAGAAAACTTCCGATGATTTATAGATACTCCAGTTAGTGTTCCAAGATGATATTGATGATGTTATCCTCCTGATGTTGTTGATGATAAAGTCCTCTCTCTCGTCTGATGATGTTGTAGAATACCCTTCTTATTAAGGGGGAGTGTTGAAATAATGTGACTGCAAAGTGTATTCTTATTCTTTTTTGATATATTATTCATTGGATCAATCCCCATTATGGATTGATCATGTCGGCTATTGTAAAAAGACCAAATCCCCTTTTGTGGATTGGTCATAATGTAATTGTAATAGGCAGAAAGAGAAGTCAGCCCCATAATATATCAAAGAGGCCCCCGAATATAATAAAGGTGGTTATAACCACCCAAAAGAAGAAGTCGGCCCTACCAGTGAAAGGACAGTCCCACACATGCCAATCTTGTATAAATAAGGAGACTAGCGCCTCACTTAGACACACACTCACTTGTTCATTGAGAGACAAGTTTCAGAGTTGCAGTTGGAGAAGAGAGAGAGAGAGAGGTGCATCTTTGGGAGAGGAAATTTTGTACTTGTTTGAGTTATCTCTTGGCATTGTATTGGCTATCTATAATAAGGAATTTTTGCTGGGTTTTCTTCCCCTAGAGGGTTTCCTAGGATAAATGTTGTGTCTCTTGTGATTGTGTATTTCTCAGTGATCTTGTCTTATGTTGCTATTATCTATTGAAATGAAAAGAACTATAATAATGGCTTAAACATTAACACTTAGTCCCAACAATGGAACCATTTGTTGTCTTGAAATGGGCATAATCAGGGTTATTCATCAATATACCAACAAAACCCTTAGACACTAGCCCTTTTGGCATCACCTGCAGAGCATGTGAAGTCTCATCTGAGGCATTTAAAGGGGCTACAGGAACCAAGGTTCTACAATGATGAAGGGAAGTGATTAATTCTTCATGTTCTTACTACCATTTAATCATGTGCACATATTCCATTACTTAACAATTACCTAACACTCATTATATTCTATGTGCAATATTCTCCCACTTAACTTTCATTCAATTACCAATTACTCCAGTGCACAACATTATATCATCATATATAACCAACACATTCATCATACTTAAACATTTATCATCATTTCACCATAACAGTAAACATCATAAAAAGAAAACACAACACACAGGTTTAATGTGGTTCACCCAACTTGGGCTACATCCACAACGATTGGCTTCTTATCTTAATCATTGATAATATTCTTAGAGTTGCGCACTTCGCTACAAAATATGCAACAATAACATTACCCAAACCTCCCTAGCCATTCTGTTGTAGTGCGAGCCTCACTCCTCAGTCATCACATCTGAACACTTAGCAAAAAACTCAACTCATCCACAATACACCATAGCCTCTTATTCTTCCCTATCCACCCCTTCTACCCAAAACCCATTTCATATTTATACATAAAAATAGGGATAATATTGTTACAAAGTGGACAAAATGTCCCAAAAACCCAATGGTCTATAACCATTTTTCTCCTTTTGTGCAATGCTTCCTCGTGCTTCCTCATGTCGCCTGCTTTGACTCCTTAAAGTTTTCTCCTATTGTGTTCTCTTGTCCATGTTCTAACTACCTTTTCTTCTTTGACTTATTCTAGCGTAGATCCCAAAAATGATCCAAAATGCCTATCCAACAAGACCTTTGTTCCATCAAAATTATTTAATTCAATATTGGGAAAGATGAATTTAGGACCCCCACCATAATTAACTCCACTATTAGACTTAGATTCACTAGTTGAAAATGGCTTATTATTGGCAGTTTTTTCAACTTGAATACTACCTTTATTTTCATGTGTTCCTTGCATTTTAATATCTCCTTTAGGGACTCCCTCATTTAGAGATTGAAATATAATGGAATATGTCAGGAAATTCAAACTTAAATTTCTTTACTTTAAATTATCAACCAGGGAGCTCGTAAGCTTGCGATATGCTAACAAAATATATGCAGTAGTAGGAAACTAATTCTAAGATAAGAAAGTTGAAACAAAGGCTACATAATTCAACCGAGGTCAATGGAATTATATTTCAACTATTAACCACATTCCTTTGGTTTATAAGTAACATAATCAACTGGTTATGTCACTAAAGAAACTCATCCTTTGTTTCCTAACTCAGTAGGGAAACCACACTCGCAAGAATTGAAAGAGCGTAAAGAAATGAAGAGTAATTGAAATGAACAATTAATGAAATAACATCATACAATGAAAGGAAACTATTTGGGTAATGTATTCCAGAGAGATGGGGTACTACCTCTCTTGTCATATACTACCAACAAAGACTATAGTAGGGAATGCTTGATGTGCAACAATAACCTCTTTATTCCAACATCAACATGATTACAATGATCCTTCTCTTCAATATGGAACTCTATGTTGTAACTCCTTCAACTCTCTAACTCCTTCACTATTAACTCTTCAATTTGAATGACATCCTCTCATATTTATACATAGCTTCTCCTTCATAAAAGGAAAATAAATTAAAATAATATGAGATCAAATCCTAAACAAGTGGAAGTACAACTAACAAATCCTAGATCATAAACATGTGGATCTTTCACCACCAAATATTTGATTTGATCTAAGATAGTTTGAATAAGATAATAGCATCATATTCCATGATATCCATGTGCCCAAATTTGTGGATATGGGTCTCCACTTGGTCAAACCATTTAGCTACAAAATTGCAGGCTAGTTAGACCAGTTTTGGAAATCTCAACCATATGCCCCTTGTTTTGTACTTTTTACAGACTTTCCTAACAACTCACAGAAATGACCCTATTCTGCACAAAACCCATATTTTACATTTTTGAGATTCAGGCATAAATGATGTGGAAAGTTTGACTACCAACACTACCAATCAGTTGTAGAATTTCCAGCAACTACTAAATTTCACAAGTTAGGAAATCACAATTTCTACTATAAGCAATCATCAAAGCATGGGAAATTAATCATTTTAGTGTGCATATGCTATGTGAATCTTGTATAGGATAGAAATAGAAAAATGCAGAAATATGAGTCATGAAGGGAATGATGATGAAAGCGTAAAGTAAATGAAAAATGACTAAATGACATCATAAAATGTGTTATTTCTGAGGTCCAACATCTTCCCCACACAAATCATTGGATGTCCTCATGCAATCAAAGATAAATAGGAGGTAGTTTCCAGGTATATATGGTCTCCAATACCTCTACATTATATGATTATTTTTCTTTGGCAAGGAAAGGATGAACAAGATATAAGAACCTACATTCTAATTAAATCATATTGCAGTAATGAGATTTTATTCTTAGTTATATATTTCAGATATGAGACAGGGAGATTGGAGTGATGTTTTACTATAGAATCCAACATATATGATAAAAGACCTAAGTGAATTGGATTTTTTTTACATTTGTCTTTTTCAAAGTCATTGATGCCACAGGGAGATGGAAGACGATGGATAGATATTGAAACATGAAATGTAAAGTGTAAGGAAATTAAAGAATGGAAAATACAAAAGTATTTATGTTCATGAATTCCCATTTAGATGACTACCTAGAAATAGAAATTACTTACCCAACTTTACCTTCTCCTTGTTGATGATGGTCTGAGAGACAAATGTTGAACTTTGGCTCACCTAATGTGTGTTGATATGACTCTAGTGTGTTGATATGAGAGAAAATTACTTTGTGTTGTGGGTGGGAACTCCCCCTATGGACTAGCACTAAGGGTTTAGTAATGCATGAAAAAAATAACCTTCGAAAGTCTCCTACTTTTTACTATTATCCCGACATAGACTCCACATTCATGCATAAAACACAAGGATAAAAGGATCCAATAACTCTACCTTGAAATCCTCGCTCAATGTTGATCCTTTTTTCGTTTGGTTGCTCCTTGACTGCAAGTCTCCTCCCAAAGCTAACCTGCATTCAAAAATAGGCAAACAAAGAACTACGAACATGCATCTCATATATGAATTAGTGGGTTAGAGGTTCCAAAAATATAAATCAAATTGAATATTGAACACCTCATATGGCGGGACGGGAAAAGTAATTCTTTCTATTAACCTCACAAAAGTCACTTACAATGGTGAGATCGGATACTTCTCCTTGAATCTGGTCCTGGGTTCTTCTTCAACTGTGAACCAATCACTTCCACATATTCTTCTCCTCTTCAATTCTCACACAATGGTTGAAAAAGGTTGGGGCAAGGGGAATGTCAAATCGAGTAGAGTTTATTTATAATTATTTTTCTCTTTTCAAATGGGACCCCTACCCCTTCTTTTATAGGTTGAAAAGGGCTAGGTATTT
This sequence comes from Picea engelmannii, assembly GCA_009831015.1. Lineage (NCBI taxonomy): Eukaryota > Viridiplantae > Streptophyta > Pinopsida > Pinales > Pinaceae > Picea > Picea engelmannii. The sequence goes on along the minus strand of ML783907.1, from coordinate 284,562 downwards.
GGTTGAATGACCGGATGTAGGTGGTCAAACGATTTTAGGAAACCTACCCGGAAATTTGTATTCCATCTGAAACTTTGTATTTTTTGTGCTTTTGTAGGTATACGCAGGTGACTGTAGTGGGTTAGCTAGAATATACACGCGTGCATTAGTGGAGCAGGGCGCGTGTGCCTTCAAAAAGGGTGTTTTAAGAAGAGTTGTTCAGTAGTGGCTTGGAAAAAATGGAAAATGAGATGGTCTGATGCCAAGTATGCATGTTTGGTGCAGATTAGGGTTATAACATATGCCCCCTAATGTATGAGGTCAGAAGAGTAGATGATGGCAGAAATACATTATCAATCTTTACCAACGTATGAAACAAGTGAGCCCAAGGACTAGAGTTCGGAGGTGCCATCTGCAAAATAACAATTGTCTCATTAAGGCAGGCATACCCATGCTTGGGATGAAATAAAATCATGGCTGCCAATCAAATACACTACAAATCCATGTCGTATAACTATATAAAGTGTATCCGCGAGAAATACACAACAGATATACATCTCAAAATAAAAAAGATATACATGTATAGTATCCATCTTCCAGAAGCTAATAAGGCCTGATGGCTAGAGATGAGGCCTTCAGAGCTCAAGCAATAACTTCAAAATATTTACAACTTGGGTAGGTGTGTAATATGAGTGTACAACTTCACTACCCAAAGGTCTTCGATGGCTTGTCAAGAACGTACTAGAGGATCTTGATGATCAGGCTAAGGGCTTCATTGATTTCAAACAAAGACTTGATTGGACTTTCAGCATGGCCGAGCATGAGGGTAAGAGACAAAATGTAGAGGGGTGGACTTAGGATTAGTAAAAAATTCCCTTGGACAATAGCACGAAAAAATATGAGACTCGGGCAACATGGTATTTCACATAAGTCTATGATGCAGGAGGCAACACAAACTCTCCAAATTTTTGGAAGAATAACCAAACGGAAGAGGACACATCTCTATGTAGTGAGAATGACTTCCTAAGGTCAGGTTAAATCCCAAATATTGACGAACAAACGAAAGGATGTGCTTTGTCCAAGGGCGACTCATTGTGCTACCAACAAAAAGAAAATACTTTTCCCTTCCTCTTTTTGGGGTATATTAGATTTTTTTTGTCTTTTTCAATAATTTTGGAAAGCTTGAAAAAGAATAAAAGAATGCTACATTACAAAGAAGGATTGGGTGTCATAGACACACTAGTTCCAAATGCAAAGAACACGTAGATGCTCAGAGAGATATATGAAGGAAAAGGACACTCAGGAAAAATCCTCCATGGGCCAAGGTGTCAAGATGTAGAGGCAAAGTGCTACAAGGCTTGTGTATGAGGCATGCTTCAGATGGTTCAGTTGAGGGAAACATGGAGTCGGCATTAGGCCAAATACGCAGGTATGCAAATGCGATTAATAAGACACAATGGCAACTTCCTTCGATGTGGTTTTAACGAGCCCAAAGAAGGTAAACTTGAAGGTTTTTCATATTTAGAGAGTCTGAAAAAATGTAAAAGGAGACTCCATTGGGGTACCTTTTTTGAAGGTAGTCTAATTAGTTCGAAAAAGGGGTAAACTAGCACCGAAAAGACGTCTATTCAATTTTTTTTTAATGAGTGTGATAAAGACAAGATCACTCGGAAATATTTTCATATTTAAGGAGTCTGAAAAAATCTTAACTATGGACTCTATATGAGATGTTCTTCTAGACCATTTTAATGAGTGTGAAGGAACAAGGTCACTTGACGATCTTTTCAATTTTAAGGAGTTTGAAAAGAGCTTTACTATGGACTCCATGGGGGTTCGTTTTTTGTAAATTTAGTCCCTCAGGCCTGAAAAGGGGTTAAAATCATACCTGAGAATACTCTTCTAGGGAACCAAATCTCCTAGAGTATACCTTTGTTAGTGTAGTTGACCATCCATACCGAAAAAGGGGTAAACTACCGCCAAATATACATGCCTTCAAATTTCAGTTTAGCGAGGGTGAAGGTCAACAAGATCGCTTGACAATCTTTTCATTTTTAGAGGGTTTGAAAAGGGCTTAAAAGAATACTCGTTGTGTTTTGGGAGTCCTAAGGGTGAGGTCAAGTGAGATAATGAATCATGCAAATGAGGCTCATACTTGTAATCAGGAAAAACTAAAAAGGACTCCTCAGCCTATAGTCATTAGTGACAACATGGACACCAAAATGCAACCAGGATCTACCTAGGGCACCCATGTACAGGTAGGCTCTACCACCAAATTACGACACTTCTAGATAAAAAAGAGGGTTTTGTGTCGCAATTCAGTGGGATCGACCCTATGGAAAAGAGAAAAAGACAACGAGGTGCAACCAGTGGAAGTGGAAATCTATCTTACATGCACAAAGTTGAAAAAACAAATTTTCACCAAGAGACCTTTTAAATGACCAAAATCGCCAAAAAATTCCAAATACCCAAAGTAACACTTATTGTAACATCCCCTATGAAACTCTTGAACCATATAAAATGATTTTCAGATTAGAAAAAAATGACAAAGGGGTCCAAAAAATGACAAAAAGTGGCCAAAAAGTCGATAAATAGAAGCTGAAAGCTCATTATCACCATTTCTAATTAAGAAATTGACCAAAAGACAAAAATACCCCTTTGTGAAAAGAGTTGATTTCAGGAGCCTCAGTGAACGAAATGAGCTTCCGCTTGGACCAAGTAAGTACATATTAACCCCTCTTACCATTCAATTCCTCCTTTATGAATTTAATTTTGTTTTTTGGATGGGCACTGACCTTTAAAAAGGTCGTCCCTACATATACGCGGGTTGTCCTTTGACAGCCTGCATGTGCACATGAGTAGGAGAAAAATTGCACGCATGCACACATGACTGTGCACACTACAACCCACGTGTACCCTCCATTTTTTGGAAAGTTTTTTAAAAAATGCAAGAGTTAACCCTCCTAAACTTTGTCTATTACAGGATGTATGTTCACTAGAGAGAGAGAGCATGAGGACATTGATATTTTGGTCGATGAGGACTCTGATGCTCTTGTTGCATTGTTGCAATGTGGTTTGTTGAAGTTTTTCCATTGTCCTTTCATGCGGGCACAACCTAGGCTACTTAATGCCTTGGTTGATTATTGGCATCCTGACGTGGAGGCCTTCATGCTTGAGGGATAGTCGTTGACTCCAATGACCGAGGATATCTACTTTCTGACTAGCGTCTCAAGGAGAGGGGAACCAATCAATTTTCGCACTTTTCCCTACGAGCCTCACAACATATCAGAGTTGATTGAACTCCATTGTGAAGCCGACACAAACAAAATGGGCACACAGGTGCCAATAAGAAAGATTTCAAACTTATCACTGAAGTTGATAGTGTTTCTCATTGGGCAGATCACTGGGTCTGTGTCTTTGCATCAGGCTTCTTGTGCACACATGAATTGTGTGGTTCAGTGCTTAAATGCACAAATTTTTGACTGGAGAACTACATTACTAGATTGTATGAAGAGGCAATTAATAGAGTGTTGAATGCAGAGACACATAAACTTTGGGTTTGGGACTATTCTTTGTGCTTTCTTCGAGAGAGAATGCCTAGTTTTAGTCCTAGAGAGATTATACGAGGGCACTATGCCTCTCACCCCACGCTATCCAGATGGGTGGTGTTATTTCCGCGACAGGGGGGAGGAAGGATTATTGAGGCCTTTGATGACAATTTTTTTCCTTGATGGGTGTGATAGATTCTGGCCATAGAGGACTACCCCTATGCTGGGATCAACTTCTCTAGAGATCTTGAGATGCCAGTACCTCTCGAAGAGGAGCGAGGAGAGATGGGTATGTTTGTTTTTTGTTTTCTGAAGTTATTTAATTTTTATGTTTTTTCATATATATCAATTTTTTTTGTGTACCAGAGTATCTGACAACTAGGTATTTGTTCTATGCAGATGTGGGGCCAGTGCGTCCAACATACTTTTTGAGGACTAGGTGGCGTCCTCGACTAGGGGCGGGACTAGCTGTGGCCGGTGGACCAAAAACAGTAGGGGGACCTCCAGTCAAAGAGGATGAGAGAGTATTGATATGGGTAGAGCAGAACCTCACCGCTCTTACTCAGATAGTCCCCATGGCGGAGATCGAGGATCTCCCACTGTTCGTGCAGCCTCGCGTTGTTGGGGTACAATGAACCTGGGTCCAGCTTTTTTGGTGTCTGGCTAATTCCATTGTTCACTATGACATGGCCCATAGGCCCTGCCCTTAGCTTAGACTAGAATTCTTATGTGTTGAGGGCATCATTTGTATATTTTTGAGGGCATAATCCCCGTGACTCTTTACTAGACACATATTTTTTGAGGCGCTCATGCCCAATTATGTACTCTAATACTTTGTAATATATATATGCATATTTACATATTTACATATTTACATGTGTGTGTGTTTTTTTCTTACATGTGTGCAAGATGCCAATCTAATATATGATTAGCTAGAGTATATGTAACTTGATTTAATCTCCTAGGAACATGGATATAAGTAATGCAATCAAAGCTTCATTCTAAGAGATGTACCCTAAGGAATCGTCGGTGTAGAGTAGTATCATGAACATGGTAAACTCCATTTAACTGAGACACAACCAGCTGAGCATCTAAATAGACCCGGAGGTGAGAGATACCATGTGACAAAGCGTCACAAAGCAACTCAAGAACTGCATTGTACTCAACAACATTGTTTGTAGTGCCATCTCAACAGATACCTCCTGAAGATAGCAACTGACCCTAAGGTGTGAAAATCACCCAATTTGTGGAAGCAAGCCACCAAGTGTGCTAGCTAGCGCCGTTCATGAACCCAACAAACACTTCTGATTCACTTTACATCTGCCATAGTGAAAACGATAACATAAAAAATGACATGTCCATAAAAACAAAAGACAAAACTAAAAGTAATAGGACAAAGACTATACATATGTTACAAAAGTCACCCAAGGCGACCCACCTAAGAGTAATACTTATTGAGGTAGAACCCATTTGTAGGCTCTGCCAAAACATTTCCCTCAAAGTCCACCAGATGATAAGCACCCTTTTGTAGTACTTCTTTTACGATGAAAGGTCTGAACCACATGGGTTTGAACTTGCCTACCCTTAGGGGGTACTTATCTTGGTCATAGACTAGGACAAGGTTGCCTTCAGAGAAAATCTGAGGATGAACGGACATATCATATTGACACTTGACTTTTTTTTTTTTAGCCTCGCTAGACAAGGCTGCATCACAACACTGCTCATTGAGCTTCTTGAGGTATAGTAAATGCTCTTCAAGTGGTTAAATGTCTGGCAATAACTGTAGTACCAACTTTAGAGATGGGATCTGGCACTCTATGGGTAAGACTGCTTCCAACCGGTAAACAAGATGAAAAGGTGAGAAACCAGTCGTAGTCTTAACAAACATTCGGTAAGCCCATAATGCCAAGTATAACATCAAATGCCAATTTGACTTGGCCGAATTGATCATTCACTATAGAATGATCTTAAGAGATTTATTTACAGCTTCCACCTAACCATTCACTTGTGGGTAGTAGGGTGATGAATGTTCTTGCCGCAACCCAAGATTTGACGTTAACTCGGTCATCATTTTGTTCTAAAAGTGACTGCCATGGTCAGTGACAATCTCTCTCGAGACACTAGACCTTGCTATTATCTGGTTGAAAAAAAATAGAGTTGTTGTCTCCCCGTCATCTTTGAATGTTGGCATAGCTTAGACCCACTTGGTGAAGTAGTCTACTGCTATGATGATATAGCGGTGCCCCCTTGCTGAATGGGGGTTTCATGTAGTGTAATCAATCCCCCATTTAGTGAAGGGACCAATGGTAATAACGGGAAACATGGGAGCGGGGTGTGCTCTCATCTTCTGAAAGAAGATATGACATGGGTGGCACTTCTTGACTGATTCAACACAATCTTGGATTAATGTCAGCTAGAAGTAATCGACTCGTAGAAGTTTTTGGATTTTTTCCAACCTAGACAAATGACCGCCACATGCTCCAGTGTGGAAATCATTAAGAATGATTTCCACTTCTTCATGAGTGAGACATCGACGAAGGATGCAGTCTACACCTCGATGATATGAAGTGTCTTCGAGTATGAGATAGTTCTTGGCCTAATGGCATATACAACGATGTTCATCACGAGAAGCAGAGGCAGGAAACTTCAAATTTTGGAGATAGACAAGCACATCTCCATACCAAGGCTTGAAATATGAAATCAAAACCATGTCTCCTTTGATAGGTGACTCGTCAGGTATAACATCACCTGATTCGACCAGAAGTTCCGATATGAGTTCCGTAAAGACCATCGACCTTTTGGATTTCACTGAAACGAACTCCAAGTCGAATTCCTGGAGGATAACTATCCATCTATTGATATTTCCATCGATGACTCATCATGTCAATATGTATTGAAATGGATTCACATTGGCAACGATGGTGGTCTTGCAAAACAAAATGTAATGACGGAACCGTTGGAAAACATGGACTGCTTCCAACACAAGTTTTTCAATGTGGGAATAATTGAGTTTCGATCCAACTAGGCCTCATCTCAGGTAATAAATCACATATTCTGAGAGAAAATCATCCTCCTGAACTAAGACCATACCGATGGTCGACTCCACAACAACCAAGTACTATAAGAAATCTTTATTATAATTGGGTGGCCAAAGCAGAGGGGTAGATGTGAGGGCACATTTCAACACTGTGAAAGAGCGTTGAGAGGCTTCGTCCCAATGAAAAGGAATATCCTTCAATAAATGCATAAAACTCTTTGTGATCTCAGCATAACACCGTAAAAAGTTTTATTTTCCTTGCAAATTTTGAAGCTGAGGGATGGTGTATGGGGGAGGAAACTGAACTATTGCCTCAACCTTTAGAGGATCGACCATGATCCCTATTGTCCAAACTATGAAACCTACCATACGACCTGATGTGATGCAAAAACTTCACTTGTTTGGATTCAAGTGAATTCAATAGTAGTGACAACATTCAGGGATAAGTCAGAGGTGTGTCGGATGATCAACTCTCTTGCAAGATCATGATGCTAAATCATCAAGATAAGCCTCGACTATGTGTTTGAGGTCATGGAAATCAAAAGACATGGCCCGCTGAAACAAAGCTCCAACATTTTTCAGACCAAAAGGCATCTTCCGATAAGAGAATGTACCCCATGGACAAATGAAATCGGTTTTGTGTTGGTCTTCAGGTTTGATCTGTATCTGATAGTATCCCGAAAAACCATCCATGAAAGAAAAGGCTTCGCAACCTGTGCATTCATCGACTATCTTGTCAATAAATGGCGTGGGGAAATTATCTTTTGGGCATGCCTTGCTCCGATCACGGAAGTCTGTACATACGCAATTCATACCCTATTTTTTATTGACTGGCATGGGATTCGACACCCATTGAATCAATTGGATGGGATAGATGAAACCAGCTTTAAGTAGTTTTTCTACTTCAGCCTTAATAACTGTTGCTTTATTAGGATTGACTAGATGAATCTTCTGTCAGATTGGCTTAATATCGGGATAAGTCATGATTTCATATTCAATGATTCTTGGATCTATGCCTAGCATTTCCTCGTAAGACCAGGAAAACACGTCATAGAATTATTTAAATAAATCTGTGTAGATTTGAATCTTCTTGGGGGAGAAATCCGCTCCGATGAAGATATTCTCCACAACGCCAGGGGTTCTGGAGATGTCGATAGGTATTTTTTCAATTATTTTTTCCATATTTCCTTCAGCATAAACTGTGTGTGTTGCCAAAGGATTGATAGGACAAGACTTATCTCCATTCATAGTCAGAGTGAATTCACCTGCTTCAATTCATCTTAACTCTAGGAGGAAGTAAGATCTATGGTGAAGATCATCCCATGGTCTGTCTGGACTAGTCATTGCCTCAATAATCACCTCATTTGAGGGAAAGACTAAGTCTAAAGAATATGTGTCAGCAAGGGAACCTTGAGCCCAAATAGGATCGAGCACCGTATCTAACTCTTGTGCAAGAGTCGGGACGGGGTCGGTGGAATATTGTTGAATAATCGAGTATGAAAATTATGCCATGGATAGAGGCATGGACATGCCATGGTGCTCTCTCTCTTCCATCGTATTTGATGATGAAGGAAGATTCCATGGATCATTAAAGTACGTCATGCGAAACGACGAGAGTTGAAAAATTTCAGCCCGAGGCTGACCAAGGATAATCGACATGAAATGGACATTGTCGGTCGGATGTGGGTAATCGAAAGTACCCATCAAAGGTGGGCACAAACCAACCCCTACGTTTATGATGTCGGGCTGAGGGTTATCAATCATCGAGACTGTGGAGACTTTCGATGAAGGGTCAGGATGAGAGAAGGATAACTAAACAATGGTCATGATCCAACCCTCGTGTGGAAACAACAAGACCCAGAAAACTATCGTGACCACTGCTTACATAGAATAGGTCCAAATGCTTCCTAACAAGAGATTGTAGTGTAGAGACGCATTGACCACTTCGACTTCAATGCACACAGTTTCCCCCCCTAACTGCACAGGGAATAAGGGAATGATCCCATGTGGCCGAAAATAATGACTGTCAAAGGACGTAAGAAGAGTAGGCGACAGAGACAAAATGGGTTGTTGATGGCCTTCCAACACACCAAAGACATTACGCATGTTAAGGCACCCTCATCAACCACTATGTGGAAAATGCTCCGGGCAGAATTTTTCATGGTGTAAGCCACTACTATCTGAAAAACTACGTGGTAAGGAAGATGAGGTTTTAAGTCGGTCGTATCAAGCATGATCATTCCTAGATTACAAGTCTTAGTAGAACCTAAGGCAACTAATAGAGCCTTTCTTTGGGAAGGAAAACTCTGGAGGACTTCCAAAGTAGACATTACACAAGGGGTTTGTGACAAATACTCCACCACAGAGTAGTTATGTGCGGCCCTTGCATTCAAATTGTGAGAAGCTTTCTTGAACGCATATTTTGGGATGCATGTCATTATTTCACCCAATGTATTCTCAATATGAAGGAGAAGAGATGATTTTTTGACTTCTTTACTCTTCTCAGAGGTGCTTGGAATTCCGTAGTCGCGTGTCCTAGTTTCTATGTCAATGTTACCTTTCATCATGTATACATTCGTGGATGAAGGATTAATCGAAGACAGGAGGGGGGTCCTTGACTTCCCCCCTTGGTGCTCGAAGAGGCTTGGGTTAGGTTTTTCCCATGTGGAAACGGGTTCGTTAACATGATAGGTTATTGATGTGCCAATAACTTCTGGGCCTCTGCAAGCCGAGGGCACTGATGGGTTGGGTGGTCTTTCTTGCAAAGATTACAAGGATACTTCAACTTCTTATTTTCAGTGTCACCCCCGCTAGCATTATCGATGGGTTTCATATCCCCTTACCCTTCTTTCGTTGTTTCTTCTTTCCGTCAGGTTGCTCGATGGCCTTTGGGTTTGTTGTTTGCACACTGCGTACATTCAACTTTTGGGTAGGGGGAACAACCGAACCGGTGGTCAGGCTGGCTGCTGTCTGCTGTATCGACAATTGTTGCAATTTATTTGACAATGGATCAGCAGGCTTCATTTGTGCTGAACCAATAATTGTGTCGGCATGTGGTCCAGACCTCTTTCTGGTCTTGTCGATTATTTACCTCGGTGCGTCTGGATTTTTTTTTTAAAGCAAACCAAAATTAGAGTAAATCAACTCTAGTTGTTGAGCTCTCATTATCGCGTCTTCCTCAGAAAACACCCTAGATGTTGTGACGTCTTTAGATAATTGGGGTACCAAAGACTTAAGGAACCACTCTAGCAGGAATACTGGTGGGACTGACACTTTTACCAAACTCTTTCGGTGTCTCCATTCTAGAATGTGATCTGAGTTATGGTCCTCTTTTGTCTGCTCAAAGTTGGCTAGCAATTCAGTGTTAGCATCGTATCTCATAGGTAATTGTAAATGGTTTAAGAAAGCCATTACCAATTCGTCGAAGGAAGAGTATCGTGAGCGGTCGAGCTCGATGTACCATTTCACAACACTCCCTATGAGAGTGCGTTGAAACAATCACAACTGGATGGAGTCGTCCCTCAAAGAGTTAGATGAGCACCATAAGTGGAAAGTAGTCACATGATCGCCAGGATCTTCGTTAGGCTTGGCCTCGAACTTTGGAATATCCGAAGGAAACTTGGTCGGCATAGGAGGCCAACTCGGATCATGACAGATGGGGTCATTTAATAACCTTGTCAATTCTGGCAAGTGAAGAGTTGCCAGAAAGGGTATTTTGGGTTGTGGATTGTAACTAGGGAAAAAGGAGCTTGGATTTTGGCTGGCACCAGGTTGCCAGGAAAATTTGGGTTGCTAGCCAAGGCTCTGGTAATAAACATGGTCATGACCAACGTACAGATTCTGATCTTATTGAGACGTCATCAGTTGATTCCCATAATAGGACATAAAGGTTTGGGCTTGCGTCACATTCCAAGGATTTTTGGAAGGGTTTCCCCCTGTCGATCCGATGGGCAAAGGTGTTGAGCCTTGCCAGGGGTTCCATTGGGTATGGAAAGGGTTGCCACCGATCGACATCCCTGATAAGGAAACTGGTCCCTGTCATGGATTCCAAGGTCCTTGTGAGGAAGGAATTCCTAAGTGTGCCCCCTATGTAGGAATAGTACCATGTACAGGATATTGTTTTCCATAACCGGGGTTTCCCCTGGTTGAGACAATAGATGACGAGAAAGTGTTGTGACCAAATGTGCCAAACAAAGAGAAAAGTGTCAAACCAATCGGCATGTTATAAGAAGGGAGTGCTTGACTACCTACTCCAAAAACGTTTATGTTTGGCTCGGAGGAGTGTTGATGAACACCGCCGAGCGAGGGGGATAAAGGGGGTATATGACCTCAGTTGTAAGGGAAAGTGATAAAGGGAGTTGAAGTGCCCCCCATAGACCCTTGCATAGGAGCATTGGAACTCTCTACCCCTAGACCTAAAGTCTGTATATTGGAGGAGGAACGTATAGTACTCGTACTGAAGCCAGGCATCCCATATGAGAACGAAGGGCTTGTCACACTCTCGGTAAATAGAGCAGTGATTGCCTCCATAGACAGAACCATACCACTACCTAAGGTAGAAGAAGTTGAGACCATAGTGGCTCGGACCGACGATGGTTGGTTAGGACGTGGAACACCCCCTGAAGTGACAGTCATGGAGGGAATATGAGTATTCCTGGAAGAAGTAGCAGTGTTTGGTTCCATTATTTCTTGAGACACTATCACTCGCTCATAAGGATAAACCTGTACGATGACGAGAGTTTATAGATCATTGTTTGGAGGTTCAAACAGACCAATATCTTCTACTCCAAGGTATGAAATGGTTGGCTCCTCAAGAATCAATTGTTCTTCTCTCAAATATGGGTCAAGAACAGTTTCCTGTAACCCGGTTGTCTCAAAAGACCCTTGTTGGTCTAGTTTTCTCCTTAGCAGTGGTAGGGGGGGGGGGCGGTTCGAGGTCAAACAGTGACAGGCCCAAAATCCTTCATGACCGGCGGAACTCCTGATCGTATACTATGTGAGAAGATCAAAGGGACACTAGGGATATCTATTATCATTTGAAAACCAACATGCACTAGAAAAAGTACCTATGAGATAAAATAGGTAGTCACTAGCTAGTTGGAAGAATAGTTACAACAACCAACACTAGAGAATATTACTGGTGCAAGTGAAACTCGAATACAGAAGCACCCTCCAGGTATACTCTGCAAAGCATGGCTTGATGTCTATCCTAGGTACCACGGTATACCCCTATCGTCACCTGTGTAAATCACTAGAATGATAGGCAACTAGGTTGCCAACACGCAAAGGGTCACTAGGCGGGTACAATCAATAGTCAGGTGGACCACAATGAGCAAGGTATCAATCCCAAAACCTATAAGGGTATCAAAAGAAAGTGTTATGGAAGACAATTGAGGACCTTGAATGGATTCGAGACCCACGAAGCTCCATGGCAAATGAGATCAATGGAATCCCAATATAAGCCCTCTATATGTGTTCCCCACTACGCTTGGTCCAGCTTTGGAGGGGTTATCTTCGCTACCTTTCCACACGCGACCTTGTGTTTAGCCCCTGTGTTAGAGGGGGGTCCCGGATAACTTCACGATTCTAGACTTTTAACACTCCCTAGCGCATACTCTTATGTTTGTTTTTTCAACCTTGAAGAGTTTCCTCTCCAATCCTAAATCAAGGCTCTAGCCTAGACTAGTTGATGGACCCTACCAACATAAAGTCTAGTTGATTTTAATTAATCGTTAATTTTAGTGGTTGCCTTAAGTAAAAGGGAACGAAAGTGAAACCAATGATGTTTTTCATAGATGAAAGAGAAGAGCATATAATGAAACTGGAAACAAATTACTTCTTCACAAATTCAAATTTTCACATTCAAACTCTTTAACCAACTTTTCAACTTTTTTTTTTCTGAGATCTTTCAACAGAAAACTCAAAACAAGATTTCGCTCAACTAAGAGCTACTTATTTTCCTAAGTCAATCAGTCAAGAACTTACGAAAGCAACCTTTTTCGTGATGATTAAAGAAAACAACCAACTACTTAATCCAAACCAAGAAATAAAAGAGATTTTTTTTTTATTGTTGAATGCTTAAAAATAAAAAAGGGAAACATGACGACAAGTAAAGACCAAGAAATGACTTATGGCCTAAGCGCATATTGCAAAGATTTACTGACAAGTAGACTCTCAAACTTTTCTAAAAACCCTATTACAGAAAAGCAGAGGAAAACTTTTAATAAAAAAGAAAGCGATGTTGTAATCAAATCTAAGTTACAGACTGCTATGACAGATACCCAACTACATCAAGAAAATCCCTGAGAGGTGTGACCCCTGACATGGAAGAGGATGACGGCCTCTTCTAAAAAATATTTTCTCAATAGGTACGCTACTGATAGTTCAACAACAAACGTATGTACACGGGTTATGCAAGGTCAGGGCACATGTGTAGGCCCACTACAGGCCGTGTGCACCTCTGCAACTCCTCAAAAAATGAAAAACAAGCAATCAAGAACTGGCAGGAAGTATTGGTATTGAGAATCAAAATCCCTTGAAGACACAGAAAATTACCTTAACAGAAAAAGATGCAAGGAAACATTGTTAAAAGCAAGCTAATTTGAGGTTATACCTAGGCTGCAAACTACAACAAAAGAGACCAAAACTAGATCCAGAAAACCCTTGAGAAGGATTACTTCTGACAGGGAAGAGGATGATTGCCTCTCTAAAAAAAAAGTTATGAACTCAGGCACGCAACTAACACTTCATCAGCCAATGTATGCACGTGGGCTATATAAAGGTAGGGCACGTATGAACATGTGCAGGCCCACTACAGGCCGCATGCACCTCTGTGAGTTCTAGAAAAGAAGAAAAATAGTCGAGTAATGAAAGAAGGGAGTACTGGTATGGAAGACCAGAATCCCTACTAGCTCAGACTCTTGCAGAAACTCATAAAAAAAAGGTAATAACACCAATTTAAAACACCCCAAAAAGTATCCCCCAAAACCCTAGAGATCTCCCCAATATGGTCGCCAATTCTGTTGTGGGTGGGAAATCCCCCTACAGACTAGCACTAGGGGTTTAGTAATGCATGTAGAAAATAACCTTCAAAAGTCTCCTACTTTTTACTATTATCTCGACATAGACTCCACATTCATGCATAAAACACAAGGATAAAAGGATCTGATAACTCTACCTTGAACTCCTCGCTCAGTGTTGATCCTTTTTGTGTTTGGCTGCTCCTTGACTGTAAGTCTCCTCCCAAAGCTAACCTCCATTCACAAACAGACAAACAAAGAACTACAAACATGCATCTCATATATGAATTAGTGGGTTAGAGGTTCCAAAAATATAAATCAAATTGAATATCGAACACCTCATATGGTGGGACGGGAAAAGTAATTATTTCTATTAACCTCACAAAAGTCACTTACAATGGTGAGGTCTCTACTATTCCTTGAATATGGTCCTGGGATCTTCTTCAACTGTGCACCAACTGCTTCCACATATGGTTCTCCTCTTCAATTCTCACACAATGGTTGCAAAAGGTTGGGGCAAGGGGAATGTCAAATCGGGTAGAGTTTCCTTATAATTATTTTTCTCTTTTCAAATGGGACCCCTACCCCTTCTTTTATAGGCTGAAAAGGGCTAGGTATTTGGTTGAATGACCAGATGTAGGAAGTCAAATGGTTTTAGGAAACCTACCCGAAAATTTGTATTTCGTCTGCAACTTTCTATTTTTCATGCTTTTGTAGGTATACGTGGGATGTAGTGGGTTAGCTAGTGTATACACATGTGAAGTAGTGGAGCAAGGCACATGTTCCTTCAAAAGGGGTGTTTTTAAGAAGAGTTGTTCAGTAGTGGCTTGGAAAAAATGGAAAATGATATGGCCTGATGCCAGGTATGCATGTCTAGTGAAAATTAGGGTTATAACACTTTGGTTGTAACCTTATTTCATGATGTGAAAAGGAAGATGTTGGATGGAATAAGCTCTGCAAATGATGACTTGTTTTTGGATATGTTTGTTGATGGTACTAATGATGTTGAAGATTAATATTGTTGAAGAATATAATTGATGTTGATGTCAAAGACTAATTTTGAATCTGTTGACTGTTATTGAACTATTTCCACAAAAATGTTGAAAATTTGATCTATATTCATGCTTGAAAACTTGAAAATTGAAAAATGCTAAAAATAAATGTTGATAGGTGGATCAACATCTCATGTTGATTTGAAATCGTCTCCAAGTTGTGTTCTAGTCTTGGAATGTATGCAACCATTCAAAACTACAAATAAACTATAGAAAGATGAAAATTTGAACAATTTTGAAAATCATGGTTGAGAGGTGGATAAGCCTCTCATACTAATTTGAAATAATCTCCAAGTTGCGATTTAGTCTGGCGATGTGTGCAACCATTGAAAACTACAAATCATCTACAAAAGGATTATTGTAACTAAGAATTCTGATATTTTTTATAAAATCATTTTGAAAACATGTCGGTGCATCCCTTGTCATGCATTTTCTACAAATTTTGCCTACATCTTACTCAATTTGTTGTATGGGGCACAAAACCCATGTCTCATAATTTCTTGGTTCAACTTCAATTATTTACAAATGATGTGCTAAAATTTCCCATCAAGCAAGATGATACAGGAAATATGGAAATTATATAAAAGTATGGTTCAAAAAAATACCTATAGATTCCTCATTATGCACTTTATTGAAATTGTGTCCGCTATTTACTCAATTTGTTGCATGGGGCACAAAACCCGTGTCTTAAATTTTTTTTAACTCTGTCTCATCTGCCTGTAAATGTGGTGCAAAGATCATCCTTGAGAATAAAATTATGGTTGTAACAACCTTTTCGTAGCTACATAAAATCACTTGAAGTTTGAAAAAAATGATGGTGGATCAAAGAATATTCCTATGATCTGTTGCTATGAACATTGAATGAAAAGGACATCCCCACCCCCTCCCCCACACTAAAAACCTTGCATGTCTGCATGCATGTGAAGTAGGGGAAGGGGTATCTTCATGAAGGCTTATGGAGCCTTTGTGGCAGCATATAAAGTTTTCAACTAACGAACAACATTTGTTCTCTTCTCAAAATTATTAAATGACCATATCTATACTAGACGATTACAATTATTGTTGGTGCTTTGAAATATTTAGGAACTACCTTTAATCTTCATACCAGTTTCTATGCCCTTCATGGTTAGAATCAATATACCCTCCAACCATGGTGCGTACATGCTTGTTGGGTTCAATTTGACCAATTCAAATGATGGTTTGGTTGAACTTTCCTTCAACAAACGAGGCCTAAGATTATATCACCTTCAAGTAGATATTTATGTCCAGCAACCTGCAGTAGAAAATATTTAGTCTCAACATAGTGAGCTATCAATTATTCACCAATGGACCATGAATCATAGAATACCAGTAGTCTTTCATACCAACTGACTATGTCTGAATCACCCTATGCAAAAACCATTTCCACTAGATCAATTTTAACTCAAAATAATGGCCATTCATTGTACATCTATTGAAACATATGGATATTTGTTATATCCTCCTCCATAATATGCTTGAATTTCGTACCAAATCCTATCCAAACAAGAATATGAAATTGACCATACTCCAATTTTGGTGATTTAGAAAAAATGATCAACTATAGCACCACCAATAACTCCAAGTGGGGAAGAAGCAGTTGGAAGAGAAATAGTAGAGAAAAAGGATGTATCACCCCATTCTGCAACAAATAGCAAAAAAAAAGTACCAATTACTATATTGGCAATTGCAAGAATCCCAACACCATCTCCAAACAATCCAACAATGGCTAACTCTACCTTTTCTTTCTCCTCACTTGCCTTTGTCTGATCACTTGAACACTCCAAAATGCACTAGAAGAGCAACCACAGCTAGATCATAAAGTGGAAAATTAGTCTCACTAAATGGTAGAATACCATTAACATAGTTAAATGTTTGCCCAATAAATATGGATATACTTGTTATTATTGTAAGTTTATTGAACGTGGCAATGAAAACAACACTTGGATTTTTGCGATGCCGAAAGAAACATTAAAAAAAAAGTGTTCCCTAACTTGGAGAAAAAGACAAGCAAGAAAGTCGAAGTAAAATCAGTGCTAATATCACCAAAATCCCCAATCCAACTAAAATATCTCATTACCCTTTGAATGTATGTGCTTTCCCATGCATGGTGAGAACATTGCAAACTGAAAATTCCAGTCAATATTTTTGTCTTTAACATGTTAAAAGAACATTATTTATCAATAAATGTTTTAGTAATGTGAAGCCTCGATGATACGGGAGGGATATCCTGAATTCTTCCATTTGTCAAAAGAGTTCTCCCCAGTGAAAAAAGATCATATTGAATTCTCACAGATTCATTCTTGAAAGTAACATCCATGGGCATACCTTCATCCCACAATTCAAGATTATAATCTATTATATTAATATATGGCCTTCTAAGTGGTTGTGACCCTTCCTCTACATCTTGTCTAATATGTCGTGATGATCTATAGGAATACCTCTGGGATGAACATGTTCTTTGAATGGAGATGATGGAAGGATTTATGTGTGTTGACCATATACAATGCAATCAAGATCCCTTTCTCATGTATCTAACAAAAAATACACAAAACATATCACGGATTTCAAAACCCATCTGCAACTAAATTTCTAGGAGATATCAGTTCAAATAATCTTGTGTATCTCCTAGATACTTCAAATTTTTGGGAAATCGTCTTCAATGAACCAAAATGAGATCGTTCCCCACAAAACCCATGTGGAGGATTTTCAAAATTAGTTTTTATTTGCGTGCAATTGAGCTCGAAAAAATCCCTCTCTGTTTTGGCACGGGATTCATCGACATTTCATCCTCCAACGAAATTGAATGGATAAATAAAAGAATGTGATTTGTATATGTATTATTTTATTTTCACTTTCCTTCTATGTAGTTTAGTAAAAACTACCTTTGTAGTTCTGGTAATATGTTGGTCTTCTACTCACATTGATGACTTACCATCAGTTCTGGAAGTGTCCAACTATTACAAGAACTTTGAGCATTATAATGTTTTTAAGTCATACAAAACTACTATATAAAACATCTTTGATGATATCAAAATATCACTAGAATTCTTAGAATTACTAGTATTTGCAAGGGATCCATTTAAGTTGCTATAGGAAATTCATGGATAACTTGTTGTTGATAAAAAAATGTTTGATGATACCTAAATTTGGATCATGAAAGCTAAGAGTGAATACTTTGTACCTCCAAATTCTGAAATAAGTATTGTTGGTACTGAATACTTGGAGGAATGAAAGATGAAATCCAACTCCTCAACTGGTTTGAATGTCCTTTGTTTTATCGTTGGGACAAGACTGTTACATGATTCAAATAACTGATTGTTGGACTGACTGAAGATGAGCCAAAATAGAAGAAAATAAGTTTTCTTTGTATGAAGGATACCTAGTTTGAGGGAGATATGATAATGATTTCTGGAAATGACTCCTTTTTATTATTAAACTAGGATACTGAGCTATACTTGGAGCCAACATTTTTCTAAAATTTTATTCACTACCCTATCCTACTTGAGAAAAAGGAGAGCCTCTTCTCAAGTGTAGGGGTACTTCCAGTGAATCCATGTGTGCAAAAATATTAGGAATACACTCATATCCAAGTGTGGAAAAGATACCTTGATGGTTTTCTAGATACGAGATGTGATTTGATCTGATCATTTCGAAGTGTTGAAGGAGGAAGTGACACTCTTGTCTAATGCTTTTCTGGAGCCATTCTTCAATGTATTTATTACTTCTTTGGTTCTCTTCTTCATCAGTACTATTGGATTGCATGTCCTCCTTTATCGTACCTTGTGGATCTTCAAAAATTTGGCTCTTGGACGAAGGATCTGAGTACAAACTTGCAAGAAACTCTTCAATCTCAAGTTCCAATACCTTCTCTCCATCAAATGTTGTCCATGGTTGTTTTGTATCTTCTCGAGATGTATAAGATGAATTAGGGAAAGATTCTAGATATTCTTATTTCTCATGGAACTTTTGGTATTCTATTTCTCAGAATGCAGTTGTGTTCCTAATGGCTATCAGGATTTTCTCGTCCTGATATGCATAAATGTTTCTTGTTGTTGCGAGGATTTGAGATATTTCTTGGAGTAGAATATTTCTTTACTCAACAACTCTTGAGGAATCTTTGAAGGTTCCTTGTTGGATGATAATCCCTTTCTTTCACATGGATTAATGTATATGGGGGTCTTTTGAATAAAAAACTATGACTTCTACATAGAGAACATTTCAAATCAAATCATGTACTTGGATACCTCATGCTACTAAGACCCTGTTGTCACCAAGTTATCTATTGACATGAGTGGCTTTCTCCTTTCCATGCATCAAAATCCAATGAAATAAATGGAAACCAAATTACCAATTCCTATTCCTTTTAGCATCTCCTCGACAATGATGCCAAAAATGTTTGGAAACTCAACTACTTAAATTGATTTACTTTAAATTATCAACCAGGGAGCTTGTAAGCTTGTGAGATCCCGAAAAAATATATACAGGTGTAGGAAACTAACTCTAAGATAAGAAAGATGAATGAAAGGCTACAAAATTCAACTGAAGTCAATGGAATTATATTTCAACTATTAACCACATCCCTTTGGTTGATAAGCAAGAGTGTCAACTGGTTTTGTGATCACTAAAGAAGCTCAACCTCCAATGATTAACTCTGTAGGGAAACCACACTTGCATGAATTTAAAGAGTGTAAAGAAATGAAAAATAACATAAATAAATAGTAACAAAAATTAACAAGTAATGAAATAACATCTCACAAAGAAAGGAAACTACTTGGGCAGCATATACTAGAGAGAGGGGGCCCTTCCACTCTTAGCATATACTTGCAATAAAGACTACAATAGATAACTCTTGATGTGCAACAACAATCTCTTTATTCCAACATAAAAAAGATTATAATGACCCTTCTCTTCAATATGGAACTCTAAGTTGTAAATCCTTCAACTCTCTAACTCCTTCACTATTAACTCTTCAAGATGAATGATATCATATCATATTTATACATATAACTTCTCCTTCACAAAATGAAAAAGAGTTACAACAAGATGAGATCAAATCCTAAACAAGTGGATATGCAACTGTTGTAATCTAGGGAAAAGTAGGGAATGCTATGAGTAGTCCATCACATAAGAAAGCAAAGCATAGAGGTTACACACACATATGTAAAAACATACACAAAGTAGTGAGAGCCCAAGAAACAATACTTTATTATATATATATATATACAACACAAAATAGACATTTTCCTTTATACATGATTATCTATTTATACATACATGTTCAGTTGCTAGGGAGTTGTAACTACTTAACTTCCTAGGTTAGTCAACTTCATAGATACTATGACCGACTTGTCATTCCAAATTCAATAGTTCACTGACTAATTCTTAGTCTATTATCGGGTCTAGTCGATAGAGTCAACTAGAGCTTACAACATCTCCTCCCACCTCATTTCCTTGATCATCCTGAGCAAGATGGGGTTTGTTTAATAAATTTGGTAGAAAAGGAGAGAGAGAGAGAGAGAGAGAGAGAGAGAGAGAGAGAGAGAGAGAGAGAGAGAGAGAGAGAGAGATAAATTATTTGGTGCTGGATTTGTTGTTGTCTAAAGAAGTTATGTAGGCTTTTCCGACTGTCCTTCTACCATTGGTCCTTTTCCATTGATCAAGTCGACTGTTGTTTTGTCTCTTCTTTATGGATTGACTTCAAAGGTTTTCTGGAGGATATTAGGTGTTATTTGATGTAGGTTTTGAGTTAATTAATCCCATGCATTAATTGAATGATATTCTTCCAGACCCATTATCTTCATTTTTCCTAGAAGGTCTAGTTTTTCTGCTATTTGTTCTTGGTGTACTATGGTCAACTCTGGGTTGATCTATTTTTTTGTGTGTTGAATCTTTTCTCTGACTTGCCTAAGGTGAGGCAATGCATTGTTGGTATCTATATGTGATTTGTGGCATTCATGCTTCCATCTTTATTCGTGTTGTGACAAATATGTTTCCAATACTCTTTCTTTAGCGAACTTGTTTGTGAGGGCATCTTTAATTTTGATGTCGGTCGTCATATTTCTAGTTTCTTCTATGATCTTGACCACAAATTTATGTTCTCTGACTTTTTAGTATGTAGTTTAAAAGTAGGAGGGCTAATTACTTACCACCAAATTTAAAGTTGTTGCATTCTTTGTGGTTTCTTCCAAGTTTTGTCTAATCTCCTTGAATTTGGTGTATTTTCAAGTCAGGATGGTGGTTGTTTATTCTTGAAGTTTTTGACTATCACTGAATTCATCGATATGTTTCTACTGCATTACCTATTTTTCCTATCAAAGATGGTCAACTTGCCTCTAACTTGTTGTATTAGCTTCTACCAAAATTTCCACTAGGTCTATGAATCCTGCCATGGGGTTTTCATTTTCTTCTAGTTTCTCAATCCCCAAGTGCTTCTTGACTTCTTCGTTTCACTCTGGTAACCTTTTCTTTTCCTCGTCCTTTATATTTGACAACATCCTTCCTTTCTTGATAAATTTCTTCCATATATTATATGACTCCTCTGATATAAATTAATATAATTAAAACAAGTGTTGATCAGATATTATTGTTGGGTCAAATTTGGTTTCTGTAGTTGATCCTGATGAGATGGATGGTCAAGTTGTTTTGATGATGATTCTTGACGAATTCTTCTTCTTACCCTTCTCTTTGGATTTTGTTGAATTATCTTCTTTATCCTTACCTTGTGTTGTCTATTGTTGGTGTGAAGATGTCTAGGTATGTTCGACATTTCTTCCTTTGACTGACTTGTTCTATTGTGACTCCTATGTTTCTTGTTGCAAAGGAGGATGTTGATCTTGTTGTGGCCCTTGTTTTGTTTTCTTCTTCTTAACCTTAGTTGGGATGAGAGGAGGGTTTTCTATAAGATTTTATTTGATGTGATCCTTTCCTTTTTGTTGTTTCTCTTCTAAGTTGTCTTGCTACTCTACTTGTTTGGTTTGTGGAGGTATGCCTTGCATCATCTCTCCTTGCTTTGGTTCATGAATATCAACTTCCTTGGGGGTTTCCCTATTGTTGTTCATTTTTTATCGGGTGAGTCGAAACTTTTCAGATCGACTCAAGCTCATTTGGTTTTCCGATTTCAATTTCTTCATCGACTGATGTGGTTGGTTGATCTAACTCTGTTTCTTCTGAATATTGCTCAATAATGAGTTGTGTTTTCTTTTTACTTTTCGGTTGTTATTCAACTATTGGTACTGATTTGATTGGTGGAGTTTCTCTTATTAAATAAATTTTTAGTTTAGTCATTCTTTTCTTTCTTGGGTTCAGCCTTTTCTTGATTTATAATTGTGTGCATTTCTTTGTGATTAGTGTCGGGGTAATAATGGTGCTCTGGCTATCGAGGATTTTATGCTTGTTTTTCCCACTTATTTTGATTTTCCAAATCATGGATTTGATATTCTTGGTGTGTTATTTCTTCTCTTTTTATTTTTCCATAGCCTCCTTCATTCCTGGGTCGGACAAAGAGCTTAATATTTTCTTCATTATAGTCATCTCTTGTTGGGTCTTCTTCTCTAACTTCTTGATATTTTAAGAAATTTTACTTGTGATACTAGCCAACTTCTCTTGGATTATTCGGTCATTGAAATCAATTTCTTCAGAGGACTTAAATGTTTCTCGCCAGATATGCTCTATTTCGAATGAGATTTCTTTGAATTCGAATTCCTTTTTCCCCTCATCTTTCTTTTTTGGTTGTTTTCTTTTTGCAAGAGAGGGCCTTGGAGAGACAATTACTAGCACTTATAGACCTTCCACAAAGGGGATAGTGTATAGTTTTGATTCTCTTTCCTCTTCCTACTCCACATCTGATCCAGATTTATGAGCAGAACAAAATGAGACATAGATTTATAATATTAACATAGAGACACAATGAGTAATAATAGAGATACAGTAAAACTCGGCTTCTATTAAATAAGAAATATGTTGAAACTATAAAATGCAGACTGAAACAAGCTTGCTAGAATGGTGGCAGGTTATCTCTAAGAAGAGATGTGATGACTATCATAATTCATAAGAATATGAGTACAATGAGCCTCTGAAAGCCTTTTCACAATAATCATGAATGAAAAAACCCTATACATCTACAAACCTAACCCTAGGAGATGAAGCGTTGAAAGTCATGTGGGCCCCGTTGGGGTAAGTTGGTACATCAACTTCCCGGGGTCGTAACGTTTGCATACGATCTCTGGTTTAGGTGCATTGATGGCCCTTGACCAAGTTTTGAGGAAACATTGGTCATGTTTGACCATTTTTGGGACTTCGATGGGATGTTCAAAGATGGAGCACCCAGGGGGAGCACATATCCTGGGATATCACTCATTTTGCGGGCTTGTGGACCCAACAAAGGGTTTTAGGGTTTATGTAATGGGTTAAGGGATGTCGGCCCATGGGTTTACCCATGATTAGGCCTTTTTGTAATGATATAAATAAGTAGCTAAGCGATGTAAGAAGTAGATCTGGTTGGCTTTGTGCAAGAATGTGTTAATGGCTTGCAGAGCTAAGTGCAAGTGTTTTGTAATTTTATTTGTGCATAGACGTTGTATGTAAGTGCTTTATGCTATTGAGGAGTTGGCTCTGTGCCTTGACCTTATTTTGGGGAAGGTGGATCTAGTGCACTATGTGCAAATCACCTGTCCACTATGGAGTTGGGCTCTGTGGCTTTGTGCACAGGAGTAGATGAATGTAAGAAGATATAAGACTAATAAATAAGAAGAATAAGTTGGTGGACGTAGCCCCACACTGGGGTGAACCATGTATATCCTGTTTCTTGATGTGCTTTGTACGATGTTGTTTATGTGGTTATTTTCTTAGTGTAGATATTATTTATAATGAATGCATCTGTTGTTGTAGCTTAGTGCTTAATGGTTTAAATGAATGCTAGATTTGAGAAAATGTTATGTTCTAATAGGTTTTAAGGGATTAATATTGATTGTTACTGCATTGATCTGTAATAAGGATTGATCTACGATGTGAATGAGAATCATAAACTAATGCATATTGTTGTCTAACTGATTTGTTAAGTGTTTTAATCACATATCTATGTCTCAGCCTAGTTGTAGGCACTTGAGTCCTGCAACCCCCCCTACCTCTACCTCGGGTGAGACTTCATCTACTTCGCAGGTGTTTCCAAAAGGGTCGGTAGTTAGAGTTTTGTTGGTGCATTGTTGAAGCATTGAACCCTAGGTCTACCCCTGTGCCAACAAATGGTTCTGTTGCCGCGACCCTGAAAATGTGATTATTGGGAACTGAAGAAAAGAGAAAGATCTATGCGTAGATCTTTTGTTGTATTGCACAGTATTCTACTTGACTTTTGAAGCTCTATACTAAGAAAGAAACTGGGATCTGAAGAAAAGAGGTAAGATCTTAAAGCTTTGTTCTCTGGTAAAGGTAATATAAGAGGAAATTTTTTGTTTCGAAAATATGAATCTAGGTATGCCTTATATCTTTTGTCCTAGTATGAAAACTAGGGCATGGTTAGAAGAAAGAGTTGATCTGATTAAATTTGATAGAAATAGAGAAAAATATGTTATTCCTATGCATAAAAATAATTTTTGGACTAATAAGTGGATGGAGGAACCTAGAAAGAATTTTTGCACATTGCAGGTCCAGCACTGTCATCCCAGTGCGCAGTACAAGAGAGGCTGGAACTCATTTAAAATAAAGATAGGATTGACACTGTGTTATAATTGTAGAAGGTTGAGACGCCTTGCAAAGGAATGTCCTGGTATAGGTCCTATTTGTCTTTGTTGTAAATCTATTAGTCATGAGGTTGAGGATTGTCCTAGGATGATTTCTAAAGTTGAAAAGATGAACATGAGACAAGAAAACCATAAAGAGGTCAAGAGACTAAGGATATGTTAGAAAACCAGAAAGAGAAAGAATCAAAGAAATCTCAAACCATGTTAAAAGAAGTAATGGATGATCGTAGAGACATCATTTTATCGGAGATCCTGAAATAAAAACAATGCATAGTTACAAGGATAGAAGACTTTGACATAGACTGTGTATTGGATGAAGAAACACACGTGAATATTATGACAAAAAGCACTTGGGAAATTTTGGGAAATCCTGCTATGATACCTTCATTGGGAAGGATAGGCTTGTTTAAAGGAAAGATGATAACCCTATGTGGAAGAGTTACTAACATACCTATGATTTCTCATGAAACATCGACAAAAGAAGACTTCAAAATTATCAGATTTGTTGAGTACATTGCCCCATTCCCACTTTTATTAGGAAAGACTTGGATTGGGAAAGATCATATCAGAAGGAAAGCAGAGGAGGAAGCTACATAACAAAAAAAGAAAGAATTAAGTGACTTCATAGCCAAAAAAATAGCATGACTAAAAGAAGAACAAGAGGATCAGTTGAAGCAATAAAGGGCCAGAGAATTAGTTGTCAAAGTTGAAAGAACATAGGAAGACTTAAAGAACCTGTCCATGCAAGAAAGAAGTATAACCACCTCGGAAATAGAAAAATAAGGAACATTAACTGCAGAATCTGTAAGAGCACATCAGTAGTGCAAAGTCACTTTACTAGGAGAAGATAAGAATATGAATGGAAAGAGGAATCCAGAGACTCAGATCACAGGAAAGAAAGCAAGGACGCTCAGTAAGAAGAAATCCAATTTAGCAAAACTACAGGAAATTCCAGAAAAAACTTTGCAGGAGGCAGATCTGTAGAAGTTGAACCTCGTCGGAATAACATAACCATGTAGAATGGGACTTCACCACGATGAAGCTATATGATCGTTGGAGGCACCCTGATTGTTAGAATAACGCTCCAGAATAGATAGAAATGTAGTTATTGATAAAAAGACTGTCGTTGGACCATTGGGACCGTGCCATAAGACATATTTGTATTGATTGAGGCATCCCTACCCATTGGAGGAATCCATTACGACACTTTCTTATTTAACCCATCAGACACTGTGCCAATACCACCTTTTGCAAACTGTGATTATCCAAACTAACAGAGAATCCATTGTATTGCGTTGTCCTTTCTAGACCTCGCCATCCATCTGATTACCTTGCTTGTTTTTTCTCCTACCTGAGTTATTTGATTACGAGTGTGGATGTCGGGCGAACGTAGCATAGTAGAGAATTTTGTGGAGGATATTCTTGTATACATCATGGATGAGAGAGTCATGTCTGTAGGAATACAGGCGTTGTCGACTAGAGGATTGCAAGCATCCCCCTAAACTGGACGACGTTCTGGTTGCATTACTGAGAAGTGAAGAAAACACCAAGACGATCTGGCTAATGTGAAGAATATCCCATCGGTCTTTCCTGAATACATATCACCTTTGTCTAGTGTGGTTAACCGTGATAGTATCCCACATGAATTTGAGTACACACCGATCACTGTGTACATCCCAAAGGGGATACATGTAGTTGGACCCCAGTTAGGACATATCCCATCTCTTCAGAGACCGAAAGAAGTATGCGATCTTCACACCACATCTTTATTTGATGAAGACGACTGAGAAGAAGTCGTGAATAGTCTCACAATCGTGGATAAAGGAGCTCACACAGTCGACGGTCCTGAATGTAATGAATATTACTCACTTTGGTCGACATCAGGAGGTTAGCGCTTGCGTTAAACTCCTCCTGTCTTGTTACCATGGAGGGTATCTATTTCTTTACAGGCACGTGATGATGGATCCGATGTTGATCTATCTCATTACAGGACTGAGCATGCAGGGACCGAACCCTCAACAATTCTACCCAAGGAAGACTTTCGATCGCTCCCTGGCACAATGCATAAAGGAATATTATGGTGATATAGAAAAGGGAAAGCGAGGCTACAAGGTAGCCTCCATCTAGGATGGAATAGTGCACCTATATTGTCATCTTATAGCCGATAATCTCATCATAAAGAACCATCTGACACAGGTCATTGGATTTGTAGTAGACCTCACAGGGAAGTGCGTAGAAGGAATGCAAATGAACTGGGTGAGTTACCTCATCAACGAGTTGGAGAAGGACTGTCGCGAAGAAGAAGATCAGGGATATGAGTTTCATTTTAGTTGGATACTGGTATTTATCACATTTGTCACCTGGAAAATGTCGGGAGGAGTAGCCTTCACAGAAGTTGAGCCATCAGAGTCGTTGGTTGCGAGGTTCTCCACTTTGTGGTACATGAATGATATGGCAAAGATGCGTAAATCGAACGCGGTGTTCCATGCTTACTACCTATAGTTGAAGTGTGCCATTGAGTCATTTCCATGAATGAACCCAAATACATTGCACCACTATAGGCTGCTAGTGAATTTCCATGCAAATCGGCACTTTATATACATTATTGTGCGCAGTGATGAAAGTAAGGAGGAGCTACAGTCCTATTATAAGCTGATCGATGAATATATGGAGGAGCTAACCAAATAATGGCCAACATAATTCCTTGTACCAGTGGAAGAGGTAGAAATATCTGACCTCGACATCATCGGAATTCCATTAGTCACCTGGGTCGAGAATGATGGATAGACTAGCATGAAGAAAAAGAAGAAAAAGGAGGAAGTGCAGAACATATAAAATGAAGAGGAGGACATTACATCAGAGGAAAGTAGGTCTGACTCACCTTTGGGAGGAAGAGGATATGAAGTGAACCAAGAATAAGGAGGGGAAGAATAAGAAAAGAAAGACAAAGGCGAAGTTACACCACCGAAGGATCCCCTTATAGAGGTCGAAACATCAAAGAAAAGGAAGGTTTCTCTACAGAAACCCTCAACAAGAAAGAAGACCCAAGCCAATAAGCCTCAGTCGAAGAATGTTCTCACAGTGGATGATGTCGATCTCATCATCGTAGCCGTAGAGGATGCTTAAGAGGATATCTTGCAGAGACATGAAGTGAAGCAGGATATGGTGTATGAAGGAATCGAGAAGGAGCTGAAAGGCATACAACAAGCTATTCATTCAAGCCGCGCAGTACTGAATGCACCTTCGTCATCGAAAATTGTATAATTAGGAGATGAGCCCACCCAATTACAAAGGATAGAATATGCAACAGAGGCTCAACTTTGTCGATTCCAAGAAGAGAAGGAGTAGTCCACAAAGGCCTTGAAGAAAGAAAAGGAGGAGGTCCTAGAGAAATTTCGAGTTGTGCAAAAGGAGAAAGATGAAATTCAGGCGATGTTCAAGGAGGATAAAGTGAGGATGTAGAAAGAAAAATACTAGATGCTCCCAGAGCAGACTGCAGTCAAACAAGAAGTGACTAAATCACTTTTCTATATGTCGGGCTTGGCATAGGAGTAAGAAGAGTTGGTCGAGATACAAGTGGGGAAGCTCATTGAGGCCATTCAACTACTTCAAGAAAGATTAATGGAGCTAGAGATCCAAGAAGTTTCGAGCACTCTGGAAGAAGTGCGCGATCAAAGGGAAGAAACTACCAAGAGTGCAGTATAAATAATCAAGGAAGTCACCTTAGAATGTAAGCAACTAAGTGATCAGAGTGCGCAGACCTATGAGTGCCTTGTAGAAGATTTGGAGCTAAAGAAACTAGAAGCACAACTACATGAGGCAGAGCAGTAGGCATCCACCATGCAAGCACAAATGAATTTGCTTACTATAGTTGAGAAAATGAAGTGATCACAAGAGAAGTGCACAGTCCATCAACAGGTTACTACCATCCAGAGAAAAGTCATGGAGGTGACACAGAGACTCCAGTCGGTGCAGGATGAAGCTTGCACGCTTTTTGAAGAGATTGAAGGATAGAGCTCACAGCTGGACCAGATGGCAACAATAGTAGAACAATGTCTGGAAGGGCCTATTACAGAGAAGGTGATTCAAGAGTTCATTGAGTGGGAATCGTTGGTGAAGAACCAAACTAAGACAACTAGAGTTAAGCTCAAGGCCTTTGAAGCAACATTGCCCAGATTTGAATGACTCGGGAAAAGTCACAGGTGAGTGTTGGGGGCTTGTTGGCCCTTGACCAAGTTTTGAGGAAACATTGGTCATGTTTGACCATTTTTGGGACTTCGACAGGCTGGTTGAATATGTAGCGCCCAAGAGGAGCAGAGATCGTAGGATCTCACTCATTTTGCAGGCTTGTGGACCCAATAAAGGGTTTTAGGGTTTATGTAACGGGTTAAGATATGTCGGCCCATGGGTTTACCCATGAGTAGGCCTTTTTGAAATGATATAAATAAGTAGCTAAGTGATGTATGAAGTAGATATGGTTGGCATTGTGCAAGAATGTGTTAAGGTCTTGCAGAGATAAGTGCAAGTGTTTTGTAAGTTGCTTTGTGCACAAATGTTGTATGTAAGTGCTCTGTGATATTGAGGAGTTGCCTCTGTGCCTTGACCTGATTTTGGGGAAGGTGGATCTAGTGCATTGTGCGTAGATCACATGTCCATTGCAGAGTTGGGATTTGTGGAATGTTTCATGGGAGAAAATGAATTTAATAAGATTGATGACTAATAAAGAAGAATAATAAGTTGGTGGATGTAGCCCCACATTGGGGTGAACCACGTATATCCTGTGTCTTGATGTTCTTTGTGCAATGTTGTTTATGTGGTTATTTGCTAAGTGCATATGTTATTATATATATTGAATGCATTTGATGTTGTAGCTTAGTTCTTAATGGTGTAAATGAATGCTAGAGCTGAGCTAATGCTATGTGCTAAGAGGTTTTAAGGGCTTAATCTTTATTGTTACTGTGTTGATCTGTAATAAGGATTTATCTGCGATGTGAATGAGAATCATAACCTAATGCATATTGTTGGCTAAGTGCTTTGTTAAGTGTTGTAATCACAAATCTGTGTCCCAGCCTGGTTGTAGACACTTGAGTCCTACAAGCCCCCCTGCCTCTACCTCGGGTGAGACTTCATCTTCTTCGCAGGTGTTGCCAAAAGGGTCGGTAGTTAGGGTTTTATTGGTGTGTTGTTGAAGAGTTGAACCTTGGATCTGAACCTATGCCAACATGCACGATATCCCATTGGAAAGGTATATCTGAGGACTACACATTATGTCATCAAATTCTAACTTTGTCAATAGTTTGAATTTTGTGATCCCTAAAAATGTTGTTTAGGGCCTCAAAACGCACAAAAAGTTCAAGACCCAAAAACTAGGAAAAAAATGACAAACTGAGAAACTGACAAAATGAGCCAGTTGGAATAGGTGGGTTGCCACTGATATCCATTTGGATCAATGTTGGGCCCTTCGTTTTTGGGAAATAATTGTGCAAGTTTTGGCTAAGCACGAGTTTCACAAACTTCATCAGAGGCTGGGAGAAAGAGTAACAGAGAGCAGTTGTGAAAGCCAATGCAACGCCAGCTAAGAAACATACGGTTGCAACAGAACAAGAGAGCATGCAAGCCGAAAAGGAAGACAAAACCCAACTATATATAGGGATAAATATAATTGTAAAAGGGTTCGTTATTTCATTGGTAGAAGTACTCATTAGTTGATGCCTCAATTCATCGTTGGTTGATTAGGGTTAAGTTGAGTCATGTTGATCAGAGTC
>ML783907.1:212141-246988 GCA_009831015.1 Picea engelmannii | reverse complement strand
AATGTTGATAGGTGGATCAACATCTCATGTTGATTTGAAATCGTCTCCAAGTTGTGTTCTAGTCTTGGAATGTATGCAACCATTCAAAACTACAAATAAACTATAGAAAGATGAAAATTTGAACAATTTTGAAAATCATGGTTGAGAGGTGGATAAGCCTCTCATACTAATTTGAAATAATCTCCAAGTTGCGATTTAGTCTGGCGATGTGTGCAACCATTGAAAACTACAAATCATCTACAAAAGGATTATTGTAACTAAGAATTCTGATATTTTTTATAAAATCATTTTGAAAACATGTCGGTGCATCCCTTGTCATGCATTTTCTACAAATTTTGCCTACATCTTACTCAATTTGTTGTATGGGGCACAAAACCCATGTCTCATAATTTCTTGGTTCAACTTCAATTATTTACAAATGATGTGCTAAAATTTCCCATCAAGCAAGATGATACAGGAAATATGGAAATTATATAAAAGTATGGTTCAAAAAAATACCTATAGATTCCTCATTATGCACTTTATTGAAATTGTGTCCGCTATTTACTCAATTTGTTGCATGGGGCACAAAACCCGTGTCTTAAATTTTTTTTAACTCTGTCTCATCTGCCTGTAAATGTGGTGCAAAGATCATCCTTGAGAATAAAATTATGGTTGTAACAACCTTTTCGTAGCTACATAAAATCACTTGAAGTTTGAAAAAAATGATGGTGGATCAAAGAATATTCCTATGATCTGTTGCTATGAACATTGAATGAAAAGGACATCCCCACCCCCTCCCCCACACTAAAAACCTTGCATGTCTGCATGCATGTGAAGTAGGGGAAGGGGTATCTTCATGAAGGCTTATGGAGCCTTTGTGGCAGCATATAAAGTTTTCAACTAACGAACAACATTTGTTCTCTTCTCAAAATTATTAAATGACCATATCTATACTAGACGATTACAATTATTGTTGGTGCTTTGAAATATTTAGGAACTACCTTTAATCTTCATACCAGTTTCTATGCCCTTCATGGTTAGAATCAATATACCCTCCAACCATGGTGCGTACATGCTTGTTGGGTTCAATTTGACCAATTCAAATGATGGTTTGGTTGAACTTTCCTTCAACAAACGAGGCCTAAGATTATATCACCTTCAAGTAGATATTTATGTCCAGCAACCTGCAGTAGAAAATATTTAGTCTCAACATAGTGAGCTATCAATTATTCACCAATGGACCATGAATCATAGAATACCAGTAGTCTTTCATACCAACTGACTATGTCTGAATCACCCTATGCAAAAACCATTTCCACTAGATCAATTTTAACTCAAAATAATGGCCATTCATTGTACATCTATTGAAACATATGGATATTTGTTATATCCTCCTCCATAATATGCTTGAATTTCGTACCAAATCCTATCCAAACAAGAATATGAAATTGACCATACTCCAATTTTGGTGATTTAGAAAAAATGATCAACTATAGCACCACCAATAACTCCAAGTGGGGAAGAAGCAGTTGGAAGAGAAATAGTAGAGAAAAAGGATGTATCACCCCATTCTGCAACAAATAGCAAAAAAAAAGTACCAATTACTATATTGGCAATTGCAAGAATCCCAACACCATCTCCAAACAATCCAACAATGGCTAACTCTACCTTTTCTTTCTCCTCACTTGCCTTTGTCTGATCACTTGAACACTCCAAAATGCACTAGAAGAGCAACCACAGCTAGATCATAAAGTGGAAAATTAGTCTCACTAAATGGTAGAATACCATTAACATAGTTAAATGTTTGCCCAATAAATATGGATATACTTGTTATTATTGTAAGTTTATTGAACGTGGCAATGAAAACAACACTTGGATTTTTGCGATGCCGAAAGAAACATTAAAAAAAAAGTGTTCCCTAACTTGGAGAAAAAGACAAGCAAGAAAGTCGAAGTAAAATCAGTGCTAATATCACCAAAATCCCCAATCCAACTAAAATATCTCATTACCCTTTGAATGTATGTGCTTTCCCATGCATGGTGAGAACATTGCAAACTGAAAATTCCAGTCAATATTTTTGTCTTTAACATGTTAAAAGAACATTAT
The DNA here is from genome assembly GCA_009831015.1 of Picea engelmannii. Lineage (NCBI taxonomy): Eukaryota > Viridiplantae > Streptophyta > Pinopsida > Pinales > Pinaceae > Picea > Picea engelmannii. The sequence goes on along the minus strand of ML783907.1, from coordinate 244,900 downwards.
TTATCAATAAATGTTTTAGTAATGTGAAGCCTCGATGATACGGGAGGGATATCCTGAATTCTTCCATTTGTCAAAAGAGTTCTCCCCAGTGAAAAAAGATCATATTGAATTCTCACAGATTCATTCTTGAAAGTAACATCCATGGGCATACCTTCATCCCACAATTCAAGATTATAATCTATTATATTAATATATGGCCTTCTAAGTGGTTGTGACCCTTCCTCTACATCTTGTCTAATATGTCGTGATGATCTATAGGAATACCTCTGGGATGAACATGTTCTTTGAATGGAGATGATGGAAGGATTTATGTGTGTTGACCATATACAATGCAATCAAGATCCCTTTCTCATGTATCTAACAAAAAATACACAAAACATATCACGGATTTCAAAACCCATCTGCAACTAAATTTCTAGGAGATATCAGTTCAAATAATCTTGTGTATCTCCTAGATACTTCAAATTTTTGGGAAATCGTCTTCAATGAACCAAAATGAGATCGTTCCCCACAAAACCCATGTGGAGGATTTTCAAAATTAGTTTTTATTTGCGTGCAATTGAGCTCGAAAAAATCCCTCTCTGTTTTGGCACGGGATTCATCGACATTTCATCCTCCAACGAAATTGAATGGATAAATAAAAGAATGTGATTTGTATATGTATTATTTTATTTTCACTTTCCTTCTATGTAGTTTAGTAAAAACTACCTTTGTAGTTCTGGTAATATGTTGGTCTTCTACTCACATTGATGACTTACCATCAGTTCTGGAAGTGTCCAACTATTACAAGAACTTTGAGCATTATAATGTTTTTAAGTCATACAAAACTACTATATAAAACATCTTTGATGATATCAAAATATCACTAGAATTCTTAGAATTACTAGTATTTGCAAGGGATCCATTTAAGTTGCTATAGGAAATTCATGGATAACTTGTTGTTGATAAAAAAATGTTTGATGATACCTAAATTTGGATCATGAAAGCTAAGAGTGAATACTTTGTACCTCCAAATTCTGAAATAAGTATTGTTGGTACTGAATACTTGGAGGAATGAAAGATGAAATCCAACTCCTCAACTGGTTTGAATGTCCTTTGTTTTATCGTTGGGACAAGACTGTTACATGATTCAAATAACTGATTGTTGGACTGACTGAAGATGAGCCAAAATAGAAGAAAATAAGTTTTCTTTGTATGAAGGATACCTAGTTTGAGGGAGATATGATAATGATTTCTGGAAATGACTCCTTTTTATTATTAAACTAGGATACTGAGCTATACTTGGAGCCAACATTTTTCTAAAATTTTATTCACTACCCTATCCTACTTGAGAAAAAGGAGAGCCTCTTCTCAAGTGTAGGGGTACTTCCAGTGAATCCATGTGTGCAAAAATATTAGGAATACACTCATATCCAAGTGTGGAAAAGATACCTTGATGGTTTTCTAGATACGAGATGTGATTTGATCTGATCATTTCGAAGTGTTGAAGGAGGAAGTGACACTCTTGTCTAATGCTTTTCTGGAGCCATTCTTCAATGTATTTATTACTTCTTTGGTTCTCTTCTTCATCAGTACTATTGGATTGCATGTCCTCCTTTATCGTACCTTGTGGATCTTCAAAAATTTGGCTCTTGGACGAAGGATCTGAGTACAAACTTGCAAGAAACTCTTCAATCTCAAGTTCCAATACCTTCTCTCCATCAAATGTTGTCCATGGTTGTTTTGTATCTTCTCGAGATGTATAAGATGAATTAGGGAAAGATTCTAGATATTCTTATTTCTCATGGAACTTTTGGTATTCTATTTCTCAGAATGCAGTTGTGTTCCTAATGGCTATCAGGATTTTCTCGTCCTGATATGCATAAATGTTTCTTGTTGTTGCGAGGATTTGAGATATTTCTTGGAGTAGAATATTTCTTTACTCAACAACTCTTGAGGAATCTTTGAAGGTTCCTTGTTGGATGATAATCCCTTTCTTTCACATGGATTAATGTATATGGGGGTCTTTTGAATAAAAAACTATGACTTCTACATAGAGAACATTTCAAATCAAATCATGTACTTGGATACCTCATGCTACTAAGACCCTGTTGTCACCAAGTTATCTATTGACATGAGTGGCTTTCTCCTTTCCATGCATCAAAATCCAATGAAATAAATGGAAACCAAATTACCAATTCCTATTCCTTTTAGCATCTCCTCGACAATGATGCCAAAAATGTTTGGAAACTCAACTACTTAAATTGATTTACTTTAAATTATCAACCAGGGAGCTTGTAAGCTTGTGAGATCCCGAAAAAATATATACAGGTGTAGGAAACTAACTCTAAGATAAGAAAGATGAATGAAAGGCTACAAAATTCAACTGAAGTCAATGGAATTATATTTCAACTATTAACCACATCCCTTTGGTTGATAAGCAAGAGTGTCAACTGGTTTTGTGATCACTAAAGAAGCTCAACCTCCAATGATTAACTCTGTAGGGAAACCACACTTGCATGAATTTAAAGAGTGTAAAGAAATGAAAAATAACATAAATAAATAGTAACAAAAATTAACAAGTAATGAAATAACATCTCACAAAGAAAGGAAACTACTTGGGCAGCATATACTAGAGAGAGGGGGCCCTTCCACTCTTAGCATATACTTGCAATAAAGACTACAATAGATAACTCTTGATGTGCAACAACAATCTCTTTATTCCAACATAAAAAAGATTATAATGACCCTTCTCTTCAATATGGAACTCTAAGTTGTAAATCCTTCAACTCTCTAACTCCTTCACTATTAACTCTTCAAGATGAATGATATCATATCATATTTATACATATAACTTCTCCTTCACAAAATGAAAAAGAGTTACAACAAGATGAGATCAAATCCTAAACAAGTGGATATGCAACTGTTGTAATCTAGGGAAAAGTAGGGAATGCTATGAGTAGTCCATCACATAAGAAAGCAAAGCATAGAGGTTACACACACATATGTAAAAACATACACAAAGTAGTGAGAGCCCAAGAAACAATACTTTATTATATATATATATATACAACACAAAATAGACATTTTCCTTTATACATGATTATCTATTTATACATACATGTTCAGTTGCTAGGGAGTTGTAACTACTTAACTTCCTAGGTTAGTCAACTTCATAGATACTATGACCGACTTGTCATTCCAAATTCAATAGTTCACTGACTAATTCTTAGTCTATTATCGGGTCTAGTCGATAGAGTCAACTAGAGCTTACAACATCTCCTCCCACCTCATTTCCTTGATCATCCTGAGCAAGATGGGGTTTGTTTAATAAATTTGGTAGAAAAGGAGAGAGAGAGAGAGAGAGAGAGAGAGAGAGAGAGAGAGAGAGAGAGAGAGAGAGAGAGAGAGAGATAAATTATTTGGTGCTGGATTTGTTGTTGTCTAAAGAAGTTATGTAGGCTTTTCCGACTGTCCTTCTACCATTGGTCCTTTTCCATTGATCAAGTCGACTGTTGTTTTGTCTCTTCTTTATGGATTGACTTCAAAGGTTTTCTGGAGGATATTAGGTGTTATTTGATGTAGGTTTTGAGTTAATTAATCCCATGCATTAATTGAATGATATTCTTCCAGACCCATTATCTTCATTTTTCCTAGAAGGTCTAGTTTTTCTGCTATTTGTTCTTGGTGTACTATGGTCAACTCTGGGTTGATCTATTTTTTTGTGTGTTGAATCTTTTCTCTGACTTGCCTAAGGTGAGGCAATGCATTGTTGGTATCTATATGTGATTTGTGGCATTCATGCTTCCATCTTTATTCGTGTTGTGACAAATATGTTTCCAATACTCTTTCTTTAGCGAACTTGTTTGTGAGGGCATCTTTAATTTTGATGTCGGTCGTCATATTTCTAGTTTCTTCTATGATCTTGACCACAAATTTATGTTCTCTGACTTTTTAGTATGTAGTTTAAAAGTAGGAGGGCTAATTACTTACCACCAAATTTAAAGTTGTTGCATTCTTTGTGGTTTCTTCCAAGTTTTGTCTAATCTCCTTGAATTTGGTGTATTTTCAAGTCAGGATGGTGGTTGTTTATTCTTGAAGTTTTTGACTATCACTGAATTCATCGATATGTTTCTACTGCATTACCTATTTTTCCTATCAAAGATGGTCAACTTGCCTCTAACTTGTTGTATTAGCTTCTACCAAAATTTCCACTAGGTCTATGAATCCTGCCATGGGGTTTTCATTTTCTTCTAGTTTCTCAATCCCCAAGTGCTTCTTGACTTCTTCGTTTCACTCTGGTAACCTTTTCTTTTCCTCGTCCTTTATATTTGACAACATCCTTCCTTTCTTGATAAATTTCTTCCATATATTATATGACTCCTCTGATATAAATTAATATAATTAAAACAAGTGTTGATCAGATATTATTGTTGGGTCAAATTTGGTTTCTGTAGTTGATCCTGATGAGATGGATGGTCAAGTTGTTTTGATGATGATTCTTGACGAATTCTTCTTCTTACCCTTCTCTTTGGATTTTGTTGAATTATCTTCTTTATCCTTACCTTGTGTTGTCTATTGTTGGTGTGAAGATGTCTAGGTATGTTCGACATTTCTTCCTTTGACTGACTTGTTCTATTGTGACTCCTATGTTTCTTGTTGCAAAGGAGGATGTTGATCTTGTTGTGGCCCTTGTTTTGTTTTCTTCTTCTTAACCTTAGTTGGGATGAGAGGAGGGTTTTCTATAAGATTTTATTTGATGTGATCCTTTCCTTTTTGTTGTTTCTCTTCTAAGTTGTCTTGCTACTCTACTTGTTTGGTTTGTGGAGGTATGCCTTGCATCATCTCTCCTTGCTTTGGTTCATGAATATCAACTTCCTTGGGGGTTTCCCTATTGTTGTTCATTTTTTATCGGGTGAGTCGAAACTTTTCAGATCGACTCAAGCTCATTTGGTTTTCCGATTTCAATTTCTTCATCGACTGATGTGGTTGGTTGATCTAACTCTGTTTCTTCTGAATATTGCTCAATAATGAGTTGTGTTTTCTTTTTACTTTTCGGTTGTTATTCAACTATTGGTACTGATTTGATTGGTGGAGTTTCTCTTATTAAATAAATTTTTAGTTTAGTCATTCTTTTCTTTCTTGGGTTCAGCCTTTTCTTGATTTATAATTGTGTGCATTTCTTTGTGATTAGTGTCGGGGTAATAATGGTGCTCTGGCTATCGAGGATTTTATGCTTGTTTTTCCCACTTATTTTGATTTTCCAAATCATGGATTTGATATTCTTGGTGTGTTATTTCTTCTCTTTTTATTTTTCCATAGCCTCCTTCATTCCTGGGTCGGACAAAGAGCTTAATATTTTCTTCATTATAGTCATCTCTTGTTGGGTCTTCTTCTCTAACTTCTTGATATTTTAAGAAATTTTACTTGTGATACTAGCCAACTTCTCTTGGATTATTCGGTCATTGAAATCAATTTCTTCAGAGGACTTAAATGTTTCTCGCCAGATATGCTCTATTTCGAATGAGATTTCTTTGAATTCGAATTCCTTTTTCCCCTCATCTTTCTTTTTTGGTTGTTTTCTTTTTGCAAGAGAGGGCCTTGGAGAGACAATTACTAGCACTTATAGACCTTCCACAAAGGGGATAGTGTATAGTTTTGATTCTCTTTCCTCTTCCTACTCCACATCTGATCCAGATTTATGAGCAGAACAAAATGAGACATAGATTTATAATATTAACATAGAGACACAATGAGTAATAATAGAGATACAGTAAAACTCGGCTTCTATTAAATAAGAAATATGTTGAAACTATAAAATGCAGACTGAAACAAGCTTGCTAGAATGGTGGCAGGTTATCTCTAAGAAGAGATGTGATGACTATCATAATTCATAAGAATATGAGTACAATGAGCCTCTGAAAGCCTTTTCACAATAATCATGAATGAAAAAACCCTATACATCTACAAACCTAACCCTAGGAGATGAAGCGTTGAAAGTCATGTGGGCCCCGTTGGGGTAAGTTGGTACATCAACTTCCCGGGGTCGTAACGTTTGCATACGATCTCTGGTTTAGGTGCATTGATGGCCCTTGACCAAGTTTTGAGGAAACATTGGTCATGTTTGACCATTTTTGGGACTTCGATGGGATGTTCAAAGATGGAGCACCCAGGGGGAGCACATATCCTGGGATATCACTCATTTTGCGGGCTTGTGGACCCAACAAAGGGTTTTAGGGTTTATGTAATGGGTTAAGGGATGTCGGCCCATGGGTTTACCCATGATTAGGCCTTTTTGTAATGATATAAATAAGTAGCTAAGCGATGTAAGAAGTAGATCTGGTTGGCTTTGTGCAAGAATGTGTTAATGGCTTGCAGAGCTAAGTGCAAGTGTTTTGTAATTTTATTTGTGCATAGACGTTGTATGTAAGTGCTTTATGCTATTGAGGAGTTGGCTCTGTGCCTTGACCTTATTTTGGGGAAGGTGGATCTAGTGCACTATGTGCAAATCACCTGTCCACTATGGAGTTGGGCTCTGTGGCTTTGTGCACAGGAGTAGATGAATGTAAGAAGATATAAGACTAATAAATAAGAAGAATAAGTTGGTGGACGTAGCCCCACACTGGGGTGAACCATGTATATCCTGTTTCTTGATGTGCTTTGTACGATGTTGTTTATGTGGTTATTTTCTTAGTGTAGATATTATTTATAATGAATGCATCTGTTGTTGTAGCTTAGTGCTTAATGGTTTAAATGAATGCTAGATTTGAGAAAATGTTATGTTCTAATAGGTTTTAAGGGATTAATATTGATTGTTACTGCATTGATCTGTAATAAGGATTGATCTACGATGTGAATGAGAATCATAAACTAATGCATATTGTTGTCTAACTGATTTGTTAAGTGTTTTAATCACATATCTATGTCTCAGCCTAGTTGTAGGCACTTGAGTCCTGCAACCCCCCCTACCTCTACCTCGGGTGAGACTTCATCTACTTCGCAGGTGTTTCCAAAAGGGTCGGTAGTTAGAGTTTTGTTGGTGCATTGTTGAAGCATTGAACCCTAGGTCTACCCCTGTGCCAACAAATGGTTCTGTTGCCGCGACCCTGAAAATGTGATTATTGGGAACTGAAGAAAAGAGAAAGATCTATGCGTAGATCTTTTGTTGTATTGCACAGTATTCTACTTGACTTTTGAAGCTCTATACTAAGAAAGAAACTGGGATCTGAAGAAAAGAGGTAAGATCTTAAAGCTTTGTTCTCTGGTAAAGGTAATATAAGAGGAAATTTTTTGTTTCGAAAATATGAATCTAGGTATGCCTTATATCTTTTGTCCTAGTATGAAAACTAGGGCATGGTTAGAAGAAAGAGTTGATCTGATTAAATTTGATAGAAATAGAGAAAAATATGTTATTCCTATGCATAAAAATAATTTTTGGACTAATAAGTGGATGGAGGAACCTAGAAAGAATTTTTGCACATTGCAGGTCCAGCACTGTCATCCCAGTGCGCAGTACAAGAGAGGCTGGAACTCATTTAAAATAAAGATAGGATTGACACTGTGTTATAATTGTAGAAGGTTGAGACGCCTTGCAAAGGAATGTCCTGGTATAGGTCCTATTTGTCTTTGTTGTAAATCTATTAGTCATGAGGTTGAGGATTGTCCTAGGATGATTTCTAAAGTTGAAAAGATGAACATGAGACAAGAAAACCATAAAGAGGTCAAGAGACTAAGGATATGTTAGAAAACCAGAAAGAGAAAGAATCAAAGAAATCTCAAACCATGTTAAAAGAAGTAATGGATGATCGTAGAGACATCATTTTATCGGAGATCCTGAAATAAAAACAATGCATAGTTACAAGGATAGAAGACTTTGACATAGACTGTGTATTGGATGAAGAAACACACGTGAATATTATGACAAAAAGCACTTGGGAAATTTTGGGAAATCCTGCTATGATACCTTCATTGGGAAGGATAGGCTTGTTTAAAGGAAAGATGATAACCCTATGTGGAAGAGTTACTAACATACCTATGATTTCTCATGAAACATCGACAAAAGAAGACTTCAAAATTATCAGATTTGTTGAGTACATTGCCCCATTCCCACTTTTATTAGGAAAGACTTGGATTGGGAAAGATCATATCAGAAGGAAAGCAGAGGAGGAAGCTACATAACAAAAAAAGAAAGAATTAAGTGACTTCATAGCCAAAAAAATAGCATGACTAAAAGAAGAACAAGAGGATCAGTTGAAGCAATAAAGGGCCAGAGAATTAGTTGTCAAAGTTGAAAGAACATAGGAAGACTTAAAGAACCTGTCCATGCAAGAAAGAAGTATAACCACCTCGGAAATAGAAAAATAAGGAACATTAACTGCAGAATCTGTAAGAGCACATCAGTAGTGCAAAGTCACTTTACTAGGAGAAGATAAGAATATGAATGGAAAGAGGAATCCAGAGACTCAGATCACAGGAAAGAAAGCAAGGACGCTCAGTAAGAAGAAATCCAATTTAGCAAAACTACAGGAAATTCCAGAAAAAACTTTGCAGGAGGCAGATCTGTAGAAGTTGAACCTCGTCGGAATAACATAACCATGTAGAATGGGACTTCACCACGATGAAGCTATATGATCGTTGGAGGCACCCTGATTGTTAGAATAACGCTCCAGAATAGATAGAAATGTAGTTATTGATAAAAAGACTGTCGTTGGACCATTGGGACCGTGCCATAAGACATATTTGTATTGATTGAGGCATCCCTACCCATTGGAGGAATCCATTACGACACTTTCTTATTTAACCCATCAGACACTGTGCCAATACCACCTTTTGCAAACTGTGATTATCCAAACTAACAGAGAATCCATTGTATTGCGTTGTCCTTTCTAGACCTCGCCATCCATCTGATTACCTTGCTTGTTTTTTCTCCTACCTGAGTTATTTGATTACGAGTGTGGATGTCGGGCGAACGTAGCATAGTAGAGAATTTTGTGGAGGATATTCTTGTATACATCATGGATGAGAGAGTCATGTCTGTAGGAATACAGGCGTTGTCGACTAGAGGATTGCAAGCATCCCCCTAAACTGGACGACGTTCTGGTTGCATTACTGAGAAGTGAAGAAAACACCAAGACGATCTGGCTAATGTGAAGAATATCCCATCGGTCTTTCCTGAATACATATCACCTTTGTCTAGTGTGGTTAACCGTGATAGTATCCCACATGAATTTGAGTACACACCGATCACTGTGTACATCCCAAAGGGGATACATGTAGTTGGACCCCAGTTAGGACATATCCCATCTCTTCAGAGACCGAAAGAAGTATGCGATCTTCACACCACATCTTTATTTGATGAAGACGACTGAGAAGAAGTCGTGAATAGTCTCACAATCGTGGATAAAGGAGCTCACACAGTCGACGGTCCTGAATGTAATGAATATTACTCACTTTGGTCGACATCAGGAGGTTAGCGCTTGCGTTAAACTCCTCCTGTCTTGTTACCATGGAGGGTATCTATTTCTTTACAGGCACGTGATGATGGATCCGATGTTGATCTATCTCATTACAGGACTGAGCATGCAGGGACCGAACCCTCAACAATTCTACCCAAGGAAGACTTTCGATCGCTCCCTGGCACAATGCATAAAGGAATATTATGGTGATATAGAAAAGGGAAAGCGAGGCTACAAGGTAGCCTCCATCTAGGATGGAATAGTGCACCTATATTGTCATCTTATAGCCGATAATCTCATCATAAAGAACCATCTGACACAGGTCATTGGATTTGTAGTAGACCTCACAGGGAAGTGCGTAGAAGGAATGCAAATGAACTGGGTGAGTTACCTCATCAACGAGTTGGAGAAGGACTGTCGCGAAGAAGAAGATCAGGGATATGAGTTTCATTTTAGTTGGATACTGGTATTTATCACATTTGTCACCTGGAAAATGTCGGGAGGAGTAGCCTTCACAGAAGTTGAGCCATCAGAGTCGTTGGTTGCGAGGTTCTCCACTTTGTGGTACATGAATGATATGGCAAAGATGCGTAAATCGAACGCGGTGTTCCATGCTTACTACCTATAGTTGAAGTGTGCCATTGAGTCATTTCCATGAATGAACCCAAATACATTGCACCACTATAGGCTGCTAGTGAATTTCCATGCAAATCGGCACTTTATATACATTATTGTGCGCAGTGATGAAAGTAAGGAGGAGCTACAGTCCTATTATAAGCTGATCGATGAATATATGGAGGAGCTAACCAAATAATGGCCAACATAATTCCTTGTACCAGTGGAAGAGGTAGAAATATCTGACCTCGACATCATCGGAATTCCATTAGTCACCTGGGTCGAGAATGATGGATAGACTAGCATGAAGAAAAAGAAGAAAAAGGAGGAAGTGCAGAACATATAAAATGAAGAGGAGGACATTACATCAGAGGAAAGTAGGTCTGACTCACCTTTGGGAGGAAGAGGATATGAAGTGAACCAAGAATAAGGAGGGGAAGAATAAGAAAAGAAAGACAAAGGCGAAGTTACACCACCGAAGGATCCCCTTATAGAGGTCGAAACATCAAAGAAAAGGAAGGTTTCTCTACAGAAACCCTCAACAAGAAAGAAGACCCAAGCCAATAAGCCTCAGTCGAAGAATGTTCTCACAGTGGATGATGTCGATCTCATCATCGTAGCCGTAGAGGATGCTTAAGAGGATATCTTGCAGAGACATGAAGTGAAGCAGGATATGGTGTATGAAGGAATCGAGAAGGAGCTGAAAGGCATACAACAAGCTATTCATTCAAGCCGCGCAGTACTGAATGCACCTTCGTCATCGAAAATTGTATAATTAGGAGATGAGCCCACCCAATTACAAAGGATAGAATATGCAACAGAGGCTCAACTTTGTCGATTCCAAGAAGAGAAGGAGTAGTCCACAAAGGCCTTGAAGAAAGAAAAGGAGGAGGTCCTAGAGAAATTTCGAGTTGTGCAAAAGGAGAAAGATGAAATTCAGGCGATGTTCAAGGAGGATAAAGTGAGGATGTAGAAAGAAAAATACTAGATGCTCCCAGAGCAGACTGCAGTCAAACAAGAAGTGACTAAATCACTTTTCTATATGTCGGGCTTGGCATAGGAGTAAGAAGAGTTGGTCGAGATACAAGTGGGGAAGCTCATTGAGGCCATTCAACTACTTCAAGAAAGATTAATGGAGCTAGAGATCCAAGAAGTTTCGAGCACTCTGGAAGAAGTGCGCGATCAAAGGGAAGAAACTACCAAGAGTGCAGTATAAATAATCAAGGAAGTCACCTTAGAATGTAAGCAACTAAGTGATCAGAGTGCGCAGACCTATGAGTGCCTTGTAGAAGATTTGGAGCTAAAGAAACTAGAAGCACAACTACATGAGGCAGAGCAGTAGGCATCCACCATGCAAGCACAAATGAATTTGCTTACTATAGTTGAGAAAATGAAGTGATCACAAGAGAAGTGCACAGTCCATCAACAGGTTACTACCATCCAGAGAAAAGTCATGGAGGTGACACAGAGACTCCAGTCGGTGCAGGATGAAGCTTGCACGCTTTTTGAAGAGATTGAAGGATAGAGCTCACAGCTGGACCAGATGGCAACAATAGTAGAACAATGTCTGGAAGGGCCTATTACAGAGAAGGTGATTCAAGAGTTCATTGAGTGGGAATCGTTGGTGAAGAACCAAACTAAGACAACTAGAGTTAAGCTCAAGGCCTTTGAAGCAACATTGCCCAGATTTGAATGACTCGGGAAAAGTCACAGGTGAGTGTTGGGGGCTTGTTGGCCCTTGACCAAGTTTTGAGGAAACATTGGTCATGTTTGACCATTTTTGGGACTTCGACAGGCTGGTTGAATATGTAGCGCCCAAGAGGAGCAGAGATCGTAGGATCTCACTCATTTTGCAGGCTTGTGGACCCAATAAAGGGTTTTAGGGTTTATGTAACGGGTTAAGATATGTCGGCCCATGGGTTTACCCATGAGTAGGCCTTTTTGAAATGATATAAATAAGTAGCTAAGTGATGTATGAAGTAGATATGGTTGGCATTGTGCAAGAATGTGTTAAGGTCTTGCAGAGATAAGTGCAAGTGTTTTGTAAGTTGCTTTGTGCACAAATGTTGTATGTAAGTGCTCTGTGATATTGAGGAGTTGCCTCTGTGCCTTGACCTGATTTTGGGGAAGGTGGATCTAGTGCATTGTGCGTAGATCACATGTCCATTGCAGAGTTGGGATTTGTGGAATGTTTCATGGGAGAAAATGAATTTAATAAGATTGATGACTAATAAAGAAGAATAATAAGTTGGTGGATGTAGCCCCACATTGGGGTGAACCACGTATATCCTGTGTCTTGATGTTCTTTGTGCAATGTTGTTTATGTGGTTATTTGCTAAGTGCATATGTTATTATATATATTGAATGCATTTGATGTTGTAGCTTAGTTCTTAATGGTGTAAATGAATGCTAGAGCTGAGCTAATGCTATGTGCTAAGAGGTTTTAAGGGCTTAATCTTTATTGTTACTGTGTTGATCTGTAATAAGGATTTATCTGCGATGTGAATGAGAATCATAACCTAATGCATATTGTTGGCTAAGTGCTTTGTTAAGTGTTGTAATCACAAATCTGTGTCCCAGCCTGGTTGTAGACACTTGAGTCCTACAAGCCCCCCTGCCTCTACCTCGGGTGAGACTTCATCTTCTTCGCAGGTGTTGCCAAAAGGGTCGGTAGTTAGGGTTTTATTGGTGTGTTGTTGAAGAGTTGAACCTTGGATCTGAACCTATGCCAACATGCACGATATCCCATTGGAAAGGTATATCTGAGGACTACACATTATGTCATCAAATTCTAACTTTGTCAATAGTTTGAATTTTGTGATCCCTAAAAATGTTGTTTAGGGCCTCAAAACGCACAAAAAGTTCAAGACCCAAAAACTAGGAAAAAAATGACAAACTGAGAAACTGACAAAATGAGCCAGTTGGAATAGGTGGGTTGCCACTGATATCCATTTGGATCAATGTTGGGCCCTTCGTTTTTGGGAAATAATTGTGCAAGTTTTGGCTAAGCACGAGTTTCACAAACTTCATCAGAGGCTGGGAGAAAGAGTAACAGAGAGCAGTTGTGAAAGCCAATGCAACGCCAGCTAAGAAACATACGGTTGCAACAGAACAAGAGAGCATGCAAGCCGAAAAGGAAGACAAAACCCAACTATATATAGGGATAAATATAATTGTAAAAGGGTTCGTTATTTCATTGGTAGAAGTACTCATTAGTTGATGCCTCAATTCATCGTTGGTTGATTAGGGTTAAGTTGAGTCATGTTGATCAGAGTCACCCAAGTTTTTGGATCAGTGTTGGTTCTTGTTGTAGGTCGAGAGAAGAAAAGGATGAGTCTGTAATGAATTAGAACTGTCAGTTAGAGAGTTGGAGCTCTGATATATGATTTCATAGCCAAGAGTCTGTACTGAGCCTTTCTTGTAACTCCGAGTCTGTAATGAAGGAAAGATCCTGGGGATAATAGGAAGCAAGACTAAATTTAAAAATATGACATGTATTTGTATCTTACTTATGCATTATAGTGTCTCTTTATGACTTATGAGTTTTACTTAACGTTTCAACGTTTAGATGGTTGCTCGCATTGTAGGTAGGTTCAAATCTTGCATTTAGATGTTCTAGATCTAATAATGTCTTTTGCGCAAGAACAAGAATGAGTTATGACTACTCTATGGATCCCCTTTAGTCTTCTCCCTACCCTTCCCTATCTATCTGTATCAACAATTCTTTAGGTGAGACTTCTTCTCTTCAGAGGATATGAAAATACCAACGCTCTAGACTACATGGTACCTTTTGTTGGTAACCCGAGAAGGACCCTGGTTTGATCAAATTTGTGCCAAAAAAATTGTTCCATTGTCGGGACCTATGTAAAAAGGTAACTTGTAGGGAGAATGTTTTCGTCGATCCATAGATATGGAATTGATCAATGGTGGGAAAGGCATTGTGATGCCTTTATAAGGAAAGAAGAAAAACTAAGGAGAAAATCAGTGGAAAACACTCACGAAGCAATCTTTTACTCAGAAAGATTGAGCGACCAGTATGAGATTTTCTGGGTTAAATTCTCGGAAGAATTTTTTCACTGGATAAAGAGGCTCCCAAAAGATCTAGAGTTCCATGGATGGACCAAGAATATCTGTGCATGGGTTACTAAAAATTTAGCAGCACTCCAGAGGTTGGATTGCCCAGTTACACAAGTTGTGGATTTATGGGTTAGCACTGCGCTAGAGGGATACATAATTGAATTTGAAGCTGAGAACCACCAGTCCTTCTCACGGGCAGAGGAAATTTTCAAGAAAGGCACAAGGGGAAGATTGTTGAGCCCCCTTTGGATTAATGTATTCTTGATGGAGGAAGGGATGTTGATTATGTCCCCGATCGATATGGTAGCGTAAACACCCTTGCTTGGGGTAGGGAAAGATGGGATGAGAGTCATGGCATGAGAGAGGGGAAGGGTTCTTTGAAAAAATGGGGGGAAAACAGCAAGAAAGGGACTCGAGAGATGAGCGAGAATTTAAGAGAGCCACCATATTTGAGAAGTTGTGGCATGGCAAGATTAAGAAAGCTGTAAGACAGTCCGAAAAGTTGAGGAAAGAAGGAAAAGCAGGAGAAGCAGAGGAAAGATAGATGGAAGAACTGCAGAAGATGAGAAGAAAAGAATGACTGGCCATTCAAAGATTGAATAAGAGAGAAGCGGGGAGAGAAAGAAGCCCCCAGGAAATTGGACGAGAAGGAGAAAGCGTAGAGGAAAGAGAGGAGGAAGTCAGCATGAATATTGGAGGAGAAAGAGAAGGTTTAGCCCCGATAACAAGAGGGATTGGGAACCCGACCAAAGATATCATCCTAGTGGAAGCTAATGAGATCCCCCAAATCAAATAAAACTGCCCTGAAGCCAGTGGCGCTAGCCCTGAATCACCCGTACTCCAAGTGCCTTTCATACAAACGGTAAGTTCGATACTACCTTCTCATGCTAGTTATGTTCTACTACAATTAGCTAATCAGTCACAACCAGGAAGCGCGAGTATAGGGAGGATATTGGGATCCCCTGGTAGATCGTAGGCAGGACCATTAGGGTTCATATTGTTACGAATAATAGGATCGAAAATGGCCAGCCATGAGGGATGCTCGATTACCGGATACCAAAAGTTTTGGGGTAAGGGAGATGAAGACGTTCAACAACACTTGTTCTTGTGCTAAGCCATCTGGAGATCTAGAGGGAATTCAGATGCGAATAAGTTGGTCAAGTTCCAGACTACCTTGAGAGGTTGCGCTCTCAAGTGGTACATGAAGAGCATTGAACCAGGAGTGCCAAGGACACAAGGTCAAGAATTTACACTTAGCTAGGTACAGACGAGGTTCATAGAAGAATTCAAACTACCTCAATTAGAACAAGAGGCTCTATCCGAATTGCAGGAGATCTAGCAAAGAGAAGGTGAATCAGCCTGGGAGTATAGCCAGAACTTAAATATGCCATAGGAAGGTTGGCACATCCAATACATGAAGAACGTCAAAGGGAGTGGTACATTCAGGGGTTGTTGCCTCTGACTCAGATTCTACTAACGCAACATTAGATAGCCATGTTAATAGATTCCTTGGAACAATCAATGAATATTGAATCCATAGTGGGATACCCCAAGAGTTTAAGAGTAACTCGACCCCCAGTATATGTGAATTTGGCGCAACTACAAGGGAATATATCATCACTAACAGAAACGATTCAGGAGTTGACGATAACCAGACCAGGACAACCATAGGTTTGGTGTACAGGATGCTATACGGAAGGTCACTTGGTGAATGGATGTCCACAAACGAGGGGACTGGGACCCCCTCATAATTTGATGGTAACCCCACCAGGACCTGCAGGAGGAGTTTCACAAGTATCGACGAATTTTTCATTCCATCACACCACCCCATATCATGCATTCCCAGGAGGTCAAGTAGCGCAGACAACTGAATATTGCGATATCTACAGAATCCATAGGCATGGGCCAAGACAGTGCCCCATCATGAAAAAGTATTCAACAATTCCGAACACAATACACTGTGAGCTCTATGCCTCCACTACACATACTACCAATCAATGTTGAGCATTGGACGCACTTGTGGACAGATTATACCGAACAACATCTAGGGTGAATGAAAACCCTCAGGGGCCAGGACAAGGTCGAGGAGGAGGAGCTGGAGGAGATTTCAGAGGAAGAACTAGGGGATGGGGACAAAGTAGATGTTATAATTGTGATGAACAAGGTCACTTAGCCAAATATTGTCCTCACCCAAGACGCCCATGGTGCTCTCATTGCAGGACCAACAAATACACAATTGAAGACTGTCCAAAGTTAATTGCAAAATTGGAAGATAGAGTATGACAAAGAGGAACTAACCTTATCATTTCAGAGATCAAAAGGATTTCTAAAGGACAAGTTCCCAACCTTAATATCGTTACCCAAGGAGGAGCAAAGAAAAGAGTTGATGTTGATACACTACCTCAGATCCATAAAGCATCACCTAAGGGAGACAGGTATGACCCCCTAAAGAAAAACATGTTCTTTAAAGATGCCATAGAAGTATTCCAAAACATTCCTAGTCATGAAATGAAAGAGAACCCCCCCATTTGAATGTTTACCGTAAGATGGCGCAAGTCCCTGCTTCACCCCCTGCACCTAGAAACCCTGTATCCATATCAAGACACTCTGAGAAACCCTAGAACGTAGTTGATCTTTGGTTTCAATTGTTCTACGACATTCTAGGGAACGACCAACTCATATAAAAGTTACACAATGTGTTATACCTAGTCTTAAGGAATGAAGAAACCTCAGAAGCAAGGATAAGGGATAATCTTCCCGAGAAGAGTACCCAGAGAGTGCAGTGAAGAAAAGTAAGAACCGAAAAATTATTCTGACTGGTAGCCTAGTTAGATGAATTCAAAATTAAGGACGTCATGTTGGACCTAGGGTCATATGTGAACATTATGTCCAAGAAGACTTGGGAAGCCTTAGGAAAACTGAGACTGATATATTCCCCAATTCAGTTGAGAATGGCAAACCAATACTGTATATTTCCCATAGGAAGACTGCAGAACGTGGAAATCGATGTAGCAGGAGTAAAAACAGTGGTAGAATTTGAAGTCATTGATATCATGGGAGACAATAACCCCTACCCTATGTTACTTGGCATCGATTGGGCCTGCGACAACTATGTAGTGATCGGCCTAATGAAATACACCATGACTTCTGAATCTGAGGGAATGAAGGTAGTTCAACCTTCGGATCCATATGTAGGACCCAGATACACAGAACCAACAGATAATAATATGGAAGTAGAAGACCTAGACCAGTTGTACACCGTAACAACTGGGACAAGAAATGACAATATAAACCCCACCGTGGATGGATCAATAAGTTGGAGGAGCATACAGTCAGCAAGTGAGGATTCAGAACTAGATTTTGATATTTGGAAAAAAATCTCGCACGAAATATTCTCAAGAATACGCGTGATTGTCAAAATGACCAGATGGGTTGGGACCGAAGTTAGAGAACACCCAGTATACATTGGCACCTTAGACCTAGACAACATTTTGTATAACATGGAAGAGAATGTGAGAGAATATCAAAGAATTTTGGTACTAGATATATATTTTCAGAACAACCCTGCCATATGGTGGGCCACTCATAAATCCATACTCATAACTTGGGACAAAGTGACGCAAGATCTAAAATATAGGTTCAGGAATAAGGAGCAGTTGGAATCAGAAATGCAGATGGATTTCCAAGTTGCGCAATTGTTCAGCGGAGAAGTTGATCCTAGAATACACATTGAACAGTGTGTGACATAGTGGCAGGCTGCAGAGATACCCTCTCACTTCTGGGTTCAGGTATTTCCCTATTCTCTAGGCCCAATCTCAAAAGCTTGGTTGATACATGAAGAAACTAGAATACAGACCAACGACTGGCAGACACTAGCAACTAAATTTTGCAAAGAATTATCATTCTCAAGTAAGTACCCTGAGCTTGATCTAGCCCTACAAAATATTAAAGAACTTTTGTTTATAACCAATAGTGATAGAAGACCAAATTTTGTAGTGTGTCCCAAGCATACCCAAGAAATTCATACTAAACTCCACTTACCCTTGACTGAAAATCCTATAGAATTCTATTAGATTAGCAAAGAATCAGAAAGCCTAGATGAATTAGAAGGAATGATAAACCTAGCCATCAAAGAGGCAGAGGGGAACTGAGAAATCCGAAACACCATACCCAACCAGACCGATAGTTCCTACAACCACCCAATGAAACTACGCAGACTCAATATAGGGACTAAAGAGCAACCCAAGATAGCTATGATAACAGACTACTAGGATGAGAAAACTAGTCAAGAAATATAGAGTTTACTGCGGGAATAGGATTTGTTCCCAAAGACCTTTTCAAAATTAAAAGGTATCAAAGGAGTCATGGGAGAAATGAATATTGAGTTAAAACTAGGATCCAAGCCCATCAGACATAGGCCCTACCATCTTAACCCAAGAGTAAAAGAGAAATTTAAGAAGGAGATTGATAAGATGTTGGAAGCAAGTCTCATTTTCATGGTAGATGAAGCAGAGTGGGTTAGCCTGATAGTCATCCAAAGTAAGAAATACACTGAGGATATTAGAGTCTGTGTATACTATAGAATCCTCAACTCTGCGTGTGTGCATGACCCTTTACCAACACCCTTTATCGAAGAGGTGCTAGAACAGGTTGCGGAGAAGGAATCATACTCATTTACAGATGGTTTTTCAAGATACCATCAAGTCATTATTGCTAAAGAAGACAAAAGAAAAACTACCTTCATTACAGAATGGGGATCTTTTGCATACAATTTAATTCCATTTGGGTTAAAAAATGCCCCTGTAGTTTTCTCTAGGATTGTGATAGCGGCCTTTAGAGAGTTCATTCACAAATTTATAGAAGTCTATATGGATGATTGTAAAATATATAGCCTTCTTAAGGAACATGTAGCACTGCTAAGGTTGATGTTTGACAGATGCATAGAATTGAAAATCTCATTAAATCTCTGAAAGTGTATCTTCTGCGTGCCACATGGAAATCTATTGGGCCACATAGTCTGTCGAGAAGAAGTATTGGTATACCCAACCAAAATTGCAGTCATTATGAATATGACACCGCTTACAAGTGATAAAAAAATTGCGCTCCACATTAGGACACATATGTTACTACCACAGATTCAATCGAAGATATGCCAACATTACTGCACCTCTGGAAAACCTCCTGAAAAAGGATGAAACATTCCAATGGACTCCCAAACGTGACAAAGCATTTGAGACACTTAAGGAGAAACTCATTACAACACCAATTCTGATATTCCAAAACTGGGAGAAGTAATTTCACGTACATGTAGATTCTTCAGGAATTGCCTTAGGAGATATCCTAATGCAACCCAGAGATGGAGCTATGGATCATCCCATCTACTTTGTGAGTCAGAAGTTGTCACAAGCAGAGAGAAATTATACAATGATAGAACAAGAAGGCTTAGCAATGATCTACACTTTACAGAAATTCAGACACTATCTGCTAGGGTCTCATTTCAAATTCTTTACTGACCATTCCGCATTGAAATACCTAGTTAACAAACCTATGTTAGAAGGGATAATTTGTAGATGGCTGCTGTTATTTCATGAATTTTCCTTTGAAGTCATCATCAAGCTGAGACGATGGAATGTTAGACCCGACCATTTATCCAAACTAGAGTCAGGAGAAAGTGGCAGAGTAGTGGATGACCAACTCCCAGATGCAGATTTGTTTAGGATCAAGGCCATACCAAAATATTTGGAGGACATAGGAATCTTTCTCAGTACAGGGGCATGTCCTGAAACATATTCTGCAACCCAAAAACAAAATATGGTCCTTAGAGCAGTAGATTACCAGCTGATCGTCATACAGTTTTACAAACTAAGACTAGACAACATTCTCAGACGATGTGTCTTAGATCACAAAAGGCAAGACATACTCTGGGAATTCCATAGTGGAATTACAAGAGGCCACGTTGAAGGAAAGTCCACGACACAGAAAGTTATACAGGAGGGACTTTGGTGGAAAACACTTTTCAAGGATGCAAAAGCATATGCTAGATCGTGTGATGTTTGTCAACAGGTAGGCAAGGAATCATGCTGAGATGAACTACCATTACAACCAGTTAGAGCTCTACAAGCATTTGAGAAATGGGCAGTTGACTTCATCAGACCAATCAACCCCATAGCCAAACATTCAAAGGCTAGATACATCATTACTGCAACTGACTACCTTACTCGTTGGGTAGAAGCAGCAACGGTACATGACTGTTCAACAGGTACTACTACCAAGTTCATTTTTGAAAACATCATTACTCAGTTCGGATGTCCCAGGAGCCTAACCAACGACCAGGGAACTCATTTCATTAGCATCACTATAGAAACACTTACAATAGAATTTATGATTCAACATCACAAGAGCAGTCCATACCACCCACAGGCCAACAGAATAGTCATAGCCTTCAGCAAAATCCTGGAAAGGGGACTAACAAAGGTCTGTTGTGGAAACCGAGAGGACTGGGATGATAGAGTTCCAGTGGTACTATGGGCCTACAGGACAACCACAAAGAAACTCCATAGATACACACTGTTCTAGCTAGTTTATGGGAGAGATGAAGTGGTTCCTACAGAGTTCATCACTCCAACTCTATACATTGCACAAGCCACACATATGACAGACGAAGAATCAGTAACTCAGAGACTTGCAGAGATACAAGAACTCGAGGAAACCATATTTCTAGCAAACTTCCATCAGTCCATGGAAAAGGTAAGAAAAAAATATTGGCACGATCAACACATTAAGAGAAATTCATTTACACAAGAAGGTGTTGCTCTACGACAATAAATACAAGAAGAATCCTGGCAGGATGCGTATGCACTGGTTGGGACCCTTCATAGTTGCGGAGATCCGACCCATAGGAGCAATTTGACTCATGCAACTGGATGGTGTGCTATGACTGGGATGGGTGATTGGTGCTCGCCTGAAGCCCTACCTACTTCAAAACTGAGAAAGAAGGACATTCGCTCCAATCCGACGGAGCTTGTACACTAGTTATATTTGAGTTTCGTTTTCTTTATGAAATTTTGTAAATTCAGTTAACAATGTCCATGTGCACAGTGTCATGCCATAACACATAGTTCATTTGTTTTTTTTAAGTGTTGGTTTATACAGAACTGACGACTCTACAGTACAGGACCTGAAGCATGAGAAAGCCCATTAATGGCAGTCACTAAGGATGACAACAACAACCTTTGTGGTTGGAAGCGTCATGAATCCAAATCCAATCTGAGTTATAGGCCATGCAAAACCAATCTAGTCACAACCTTTAATGCCACTCTGGTACCCTGTCTGACGTCGTTAATCCATAAAGCTGCATTATGCCAAGATGCAATCGAATTTTGCGCCGAGAAACCCACCCATCAAACAGAAAGGTCTCAATTTGGCCATGTCCCTATTCCACTCAAATAAGTAAATACCAAGATCGCCCAATAGGATTTACCTTGATTAAACCATCCCATCGAAAAACTCACACCCAGATTGTGTCCATACGATCATGATGATTAGTAGTTACTGATAAAACTTACCTACTAAGCCAAGTATAAGGATCTCAGAACTCATCCAAGAATGTATTGTTTCTAAAACAAGTATAGCCATTTTCAAACTCAGCAGTGCGAACCAGTTGGGCCCATTGTAAAAGCTGCAGACGTAACCCTAGCCCTTACCTGTTACAGAAGTGTGAATGCTGAGAGCCACAACAAGTTGAGGTTCCATGTCTAAATAAGTGGTACCAAATGATCCTTGTGACTCCTGGGTCGAAATCGTGGGTGATCTCAAAGGGAAGATAGATCAAGTCACGCTCCTCGACCTTGATCTCACGAATTCAGACTTATTACCACAGATGCACATAGATGTATTTTGGGAGATGGTTTTGGATGGAGATGGGGACATATAATTTGTACCAAAATAAGGGTTCATCAACCTATTTAACTCAACCATCATGAACCTGAGAGACTTACCAGTCTTTGGTACCATAGGCGAGATGTCACGTTGCACGAAATTTCTGATAAGCAGAGTGCATGACAGAAGTCTATGGTTGGATAAGTTGTATCTAATCCATGCACAAGATATCCATCATATTACTAGACTATCCTCCCAAGGAGAGGATGTGTCGAAGGGATTTCAGAACCCTGACAAGCACGGGAAAAAGAAAGGCGAGCCTAGCCTATACGAGAAGTTTAACACAAAGAGAGGAGGATGCACAATAGCCATTGAACCAATACTTCCCTAAATGGTCCGGATTGGATACTACATCATAACAAGAAAGGTTATGAGGTCGTACTATAGGGGAGAATTCACTTTAGATGCACTATCAGTTGCTGACTTTTGTGCATAAGGAGCAGTGTTCAATTGGTGTAGTTTCCTGCTAGAGGAACTACTAGTAGCTTGTGAGTAAGCATGGGATAAGGGAGGAACCTTCACCTATGGATACCTACTTGTGGCATTCACAATGCTCAAATGGAGGCCACCCATGGGAAAACAACTAGTAATACCAGATAAGGGGTTCATGGTGAAGATGTTCGAGACATGGCAGTCTAGATTAGACTTGGAGAACACAACACTCAACAATGTAGCCTTTTCCAAATGGTATAATGCTATGATAGACGCAACACAGAGGCTGCACATCTCATAGGAGATCCTCAATTACAACACGAGGAATATTGCCTTCAGCATGAACCGGAACAACACACTCGTCTATTTGGATGCTACTGTTCTATTTGGATGAGGAATATTTCAATAAGGAATTCATGTCATGGCTAGGAGTTAAACATGACCCACGTAAATCATGGATGCATTGCATTCTATCTACGGAAATGCTCAAGAAAAAATACAAGGAAACAGGAGAGGGACCGAGTTCAGGCCCCGATCATAAGAATCCAGATGCTTCGACACAAACAGACTCTGAGGAGGAAGAAGAGATATCACAGCTGGAGTGGAGGAAAATACCCCCCCCACCCGACAACTATCGGACGATGCTATGTTGTTAGTTGTGTAGGTTAACCAGATCTTGGTCGTTGTGCTTGGTACCAAACCAGTGATAAAGAGACCCAAAACTGGGGTCTCACCGAAAAAAACGCTAAACCCACAATCCCTTTCATATGTCACTCCCCAGACTTGCGCCATGACCAAAGACACCACTATCATTGACATTCAAGATGACCCATACCCTAAAACATTTACGTCCACATTCATTATTAAGAACCCTCCTCCACTCCAACTACCAAAACTCCTCAAAACCACTCCACACTAGACCACAACCTCAAAGCCAATGCAGCTCAATCCGCCAGAAATAGTGGAGCAATGACCCCCACAAATAACCAGAGAATTAACCAAGCCAGAACCAGAAATTTTTGGTACCAACACCAAATCCCCCGAGTTGAGTATGGTGTTGGATGTTCTGAATCCAAACACCAAGGAACAACAACTTGAGTCTTCAACACAAGAAGAAGATGCCCGAAGCAGAGAGGAGTAGGAACCTGATAGAAACCAACAAGTCACCTCACCACCCAAGGGTGAGGGTGCCCAAGAAATCATGGCACACCAAGAATAAGGACCAAACGAGCCACAGAAACCAGATGCGCACAACGAACCATAAGCGACAACTGAGCAGGATCCAACAGCCATGCGAGCACAAATGGAACAAGTTATACAGAACCCCCAACAATGTGAGGAATTGATGCAACTCTACATATCCAGAATAGAGGTTCTGACTCTTCTGCTAGCATATCTAAGGATGAGAATCACACCAATTCTTCCAACATAGGAAGAGGTATAACCTCACATTAGCTTGTTTTTAACCTCAGATTAGCTTGTTTTTAACAAATTTTTCTTGTAACTTTTTCTGTCAAAGTAAGTTTATGTGTCTTCAAGGGAGACTGGTTCTCAATACCAATATTCCCTTCCAGTGCTTGATTTCTTGTTTTTCAATTTTTGAGTATTTTTAGAGGTGCATGCGGCCTGTAGTGGGCATGCACATGTGCACACACACCCTGACCTTGCACATCCTGCGTACATACGTTGGTTTTTGAACTGTCAGTAGCGTACCTGTTGAGAAAATTCCTTTTTTAGAAGAGGCAGTCATCCTCTTCCCTGTCAGGAGTCACACTTCTCAGGGGTTTTCTTGATCTATCCCTGGTCTCTGTCATAGCAGTCTATAGCCTAGGTTTTACTTCAGCGTAGCTTTCTTTTTCCTTGAAATATTTCCTCTGTTTCCTAGTTTTTTTTTGAACTTATTTTTAGCTTGAAATTTTAAGGAAAATGAGTTGCATTTTGAAAAAAAATTCCCCCTCATGGTCGGGGGGGCTATGAATCGTGCATTCATCAGTTTCTCTTAGAATCTTTTTTTATTTCTTCTTTGATTGGAAGAAAATATAAAACAAAAACTTAGTTTGTTAGATCTCTTTCTTTCTTGGAATTTGATTTGCATTGATATTTGAAAAAGAAAAAGAAATGAGCATAGTGTTATGTTTTCTTCTAATTTTAAAAGCATTTCGAAAGAAAATAAGAAAGATAATCCTTTTTGCTAGTGTTCTTATCATTTTCATTTTTCACAAAAGTCTTAACAACATCAGTTGCACTACCACACCTTTGAGTAAATCAAGCCTGAAAAAGAATGCTAATTAAAAATAACTAGACTTTTATGTTTGTAGGGTCAACCAACTAGTTTAGGGTTAGGGCCTTGAATTAGGTTGCAAAGGAAACTCTTCAAGGCCATTAAACCAAACATTGGAGTCTGATTTAGGGAGTGTTAAAGTCCACTAACGTGGAAACTATCCGACACCCCCCTCTAACACAGGGGATAAACATGAGGTTGCATGTGGAAAGATAGTGGAGATAACCCCTCCAAAGTCGGACCAATCGTAGCGGAGGAACACATATAGAGGGCTTGTCTTGGGATTCTGTAGATCACATTTTCCATAGAGATTCATGGGTCTTGAATATGTTCGAGCTCCTCAGTCATATTTCATAACACTTGATTTCGATACCCTTGATAGGATTTGGGCTTGATACCCTTCTCATTGCGGTCAACCTAACTGTCGACTGTACCCGCCTAGTAGTTGTTCATGATCTGGCAACCTAGTTGCCTTTACTTTAGGGACTTACACAAGTGACTTCAAGGGTATACCATGGTACCTAGGGAATACATCGGGCCACGCTTTATAGAGTATACCTGGAGGGTGCTTCCGTATTTGAGTTTCTCTAGTGTTGATTGGTGTAATTGTTCTTCCAACTAGTTAGTCGTTTGTTTGATTTGCCTTTAGGAAATTTTAGTGCGTGATTTGTGCTCCTTAGTTTTCCATAGTGAGTTAGTCATTCATGGATTTGGGTCTCTGACCTAGGGTGGTAGACCGCCCACTCCTCCGATCGTGAGGACTTTTCGGTCTTTCGCTTAAGAACGTGGAGCCGCCTCTTTATAGGCGTTGTTTTGATAACACTGGTTTGCCATAGTTAGTGTGTGAGACTTTTACATATTTGAACGATCTCGCAAGTGAAAAACTTGTGCACAAGATATTCATGGCTAAATTTCTCGACGATACCAACCAAGGAACCCCTTCGCAAGGGGATTCTTTTTCTTTTCCTTTCTTGGGAAACATTGGTGTCCCTTTGATGACCACTCTGTACATTCCTATATTGAATGTGGGACTACTGGTTTGGTTGGGTACCATTCCAAATGTCCTAAATGATATTGACACTTCCCAGTTAATCACTTTATGTCATGGGAATAATGTTTATGTTCCTTCATCAATAAAGTTGTCTCCTCCTCCTTCCCCCACCTTTGGTGAAAGTACAGTTATTAGTAACCGTAAGTCTAAACGAAATAGAAAGAGGAAGAATAGGAAGAAGAAGTCACCAACCTTTGGGAGTCATGTTGGATATTGGTTGAAAAACTCTGCAAATAACGATGAAGACCAACACCCATCCTCTGCAAGTCATGCTGGGGGCAAGCACCCACCCTCTACAAGTCATGCTAGGGGGAAATGTCCAGTCCTTGCTAGTCATACTGAAATTAGGTTTGTAGCCTCTGTGAGTCATGTTATCGACCCATCACCAACCTCTTCAAGTCATGTTGGAGATGTGCAACCAACCACTTCTAGTCATGCTAGGGGCATTGAGTCTGTTGAGAAACCTGGACGGATATGACGTAAACCTAAATTCCCATGTAATATTTGCAAGGGAGATCACCTTACTCATATATTCCCTGGCATTCCAAAGGTACAAAGATTGTGGTCCCTATCTACAAGATATTATGATTCTGATTCTTCTCAAGTCTCTCAGCCTATTTATCCATTGGTTGAGAAATTCGTCATGCCGATGCAGTCATCGGTTGATCCCACTCCTCTTTTGAGGAGTGAGGTTCCTTTAGACCTAGTATTCTCTCAAGCTATTCATCCATTGGTTGAGAAAGTGGTCACGCTGATGTAGTCATCGGCTGATCCCACTCCTCTTTTGATGGGTGATGTGCCTTTAGACCTTGTATTCTCTCAGCTTATTCATCCATTGGCTAAGAAAGTGGTCATGTCGATGCATTCATTGGCTAATCCCACTCCTATTTTGAGGGGTGAGGTTCCTTTAGACCATTTAGTCTTGCATCCTATGCAACCTTTGGTTGAGAAATGGTCACTCTGATGCAGTCTTTGGTTGATCCCACTCTTCTCTTGAAGAGTGTCAAGTCTACCAAAATTATCATGCCGATGCAATCTTGGGCTGATCCCACTCTTCTCTTGGGGAGTGATGTGTCTACCGACTATGTTTTTAGTGTTTCCAGTTCAATAATTCCATAACAAGGGGGCATTCTTCTCAATCCAAGCACACCCCCTCCAATCCCTAGGATGGTTTCCTTTGATTGGAATGATATTTTTGAGCCTCATCTTCCTTCTTCTACACCTTTTCAAATAAGGGTTGAAGTTAATTCAACAAACATTTATCATTGTATTGTGGATGAAGGAGCCTCTACAAGTATTTTATCCTCCTCGGTTTGGAAATTCTTGGGATCTCCCGAGCTTGTGTCTACTTCACATGATCTGTTGTCTTTGGACAAATGTCCTAGTGAATATTTGGGGGTTCTTCCTTAGTTACCTATCTCGTTAGGTGGGAAGATTGTCCTTCTTGATGTTATAGCGGTGAAAGGCCCATTAGATTTCAATATGCTTCTTGGGTGTGATTATGTATATGCTATGAACGATGTGGTGTCTACACTCTTCTGGGTGATGCATTTCCTTCACAATGGAAGAATTGTCACTATCGACTAGCTGGGATCTGATAATCACCATCCTAATTCAACATTATTTTAGACTACCCCTTTACATGTTCCTAGTGTTCATGTAGACTCTACCCCGCCATGGGTTAATTATGTGGCATCTTATTCTCGGTGTTCAATTGCCTCTGAGCAAGAACCTATGCAGTTATGTTTTCCCTCTCGAGACTTGGTCTCAACAATTGATCCATTGGTTTATCCAATGGGGGCATGGGATCCCTTGCTTCCCCCTCTAGGTCCAAGTGATCTTGAATCTCCTTTTGATTATGATCTCATTGTTTGTAGATCCTCAAGCCCTTGTGCTTGTGATTCTTCATTGATAGACTCTGCCAGTCCTATCCAGAGCCTCCATCATCATATGGAATATCGTAAGTTTACTTTACCCTTTGGGACTGACGACCCTCATTTGTGTGATTTCTCGGATTTTGAATTGCCTTCAGATGAGGCTATCCTTGAAGCCATGACTATGATTTATATACCATGGGAGGACTTACATTGTGGTTCGTGTTTTCTTCCCTTTTGGGAGACTTCCCAAGTTAACTATCAAAGAGACTCTTGGTATGAGCTTGACAGTGGGATCTACTTGAACCAGTTTCATACATGAGTCTTAGCCCCCACGGGTCTTCTTTTAAGACCTTTTTATACCCTCTAAACATGAAAATATTGTTGAGGGATCTTGTCACCATTCATGCTTGCTAAACTGAAATTTGAAGGCAAGTCTATCCAGTGGTAGTTTACCCCTTTTTCGATCTTGATGGTCAACTGTATGAACAAAGGTATACTCTAGGAGATTTGATTCTCTAGAAGAGTATTCTCAAGTATAATTTTAACCCTTTTTTAGGCCCGAGGGACTAAATTTACGAAAAATAAACCCCCACGGAGTCCATAGTTAAGCTCTTTTTAGACTCCCTAAAATTGAAAAGATCTTCGAGTGACCTTATTCTTTCACACTCATTAAAATGGTTCAGAAGAACATTCCTGACAGAGTCCATAGTTAATCTTTTTTCAGACTCCTTAAAAATGAAAAAATTGTCAAGTGATCTTGTTTTTATCACACTCATTAAAATGGTTTTGAATAAACGTCTGGTCAGTGCTAGTTTACCCCTTTATCAAACTGACTAGACTATCTTCAAAAAAGGTACCCCCATGGAGTCTCCTTTTACACTTTTTCAGACTCTCTAAATATGAAAAACCATTGAGCTTACCTTCTCTGGGCTCGTTAAAATTACATCGAAGGGCGTTACCATTGTGTGTCTTATTAATTTCTTTTCATACCTGCATCTTTGGCCTACTACTATGTCCACATTGCTCTCAAATGAACCATCTAAACTATGCCTTATATGCAAGCCCTGTAGCACTTTGCCTCTGCGTCTTGACACCTTTGGCCCATGGAGAATTTTTCCCGAGTGTCCTTTTCCTACATATGTCCCTTTTCCCTAAGCATCCATGTGTTTCGTGTGCTTGGAACTAGTATGTCTACGACACTCGATCCTCCTTTGTAATGTAGAATTCTTTTATTATTTTTCAAGCTTTCCAAAATTATTGAAAAAGACAAAAAAAATCAAATATGCCCCAAAAAGAGGAAGGGAAAAGTATTTTCTTTTTATTGGCAGCACAATGAGTCACCCTTAGACAAAGAACATCCTTTCATTTGTTTGTCAAGCCTTGGGATTTAACATGACCTTAGGAATTTGTTCTCACTACATAGAGTTGTGTCCTCCTCCATTTGGTTATTCTTCCAAACATAAGGAGAGTTTTCGGTGCCTCCTGCATCATGAACTTATGTCAAAATATCATGTTGCCTGAGTCTCATCTTTTGTCGTGCTATTGTCCAAGGAAATTTATTACCAATCTTGAGTCATCCCCCTCTACATATTGTATCTTACCCTCATGCTTGTTCATCCCGAAAGCCCAATCAAGTCTTTGTTCAGAATCCATGAAGCCCTCAACCTGATCATCCAAATCCTC
This sequence comes from Picea engelmannii, assembly GCA_009831015.1. Lineage (NCBI taxonomy): Eukaryota > Viridiplantae > Streptophyta > Pinopsida > Pinales > Pinaceae > Picea > Picea engelmannii. Next base: position 215,512 of record ML783907.1, on the reverse strand, counting down.
TAGTCCATTCATGACAAGCCATCGAAGCCCTCTGGGTAGTGAATTCATACACTCATATTACACTACTACCTGAGTTGTCAAGATTTTGAAGTTGTTGCTCAAGCTCTAAAGGCCTCATCTCTAGCCATCAGGCCTCATTCGCTTCTTGAATATGGATACTGTACATGTATATATTTTTGATTTCGAGAGGTAGATCCGCTACGAATTAATCGTGGCTACACTTTGTATAGTTATATGACATGGATGTGCAATGTATTTGATTGGTATCCATGATTTTATTTGATTCCGAGCATAGGTATTCCCTCCAAGGTGAGACAATTGTTATTTTGTAGATGGCACCTCCTGAATTCTAGTCCCTGGGCTCACTTGTTTGGTATGTTGGTGAAGATTGATAATGTATTTCGGCCATAAGATGCTCTTCTGACCTCACACATTAGGGGGCATCTGTTATAACCCTAAATTGAACCAGACATGCTTACCTGGCATCGGGCCATCTCATTTTCCTTCTTTTCCAAAGCCACTACTGAACAACTTCCTAAAGAACACCCTTTTTGAAGGCATACATGCCCTGCTCCACTACTGGACGCTGTGTACATTGGTGGACCCACTACAGTCGGTGTATACCTAAAAATCATGAAAAATGGAAATTTGCAGACACAACACACAGTTTTGGGTAAGTTAACTAAACCATTTGTCTGCCCATATTCAGTCACTTGACCAAATACCTAGCCCTTTCTATCCTATAAAAGAAGGGGTAGGGGTCCCATTTGAAGAAGGAAAATAATATCAAAGAAATTATACCCGATTTAGCATTCCCCTTGCCCCAAAATTTTGTAACTATTATGTGAAGAGAAATATATATAGAAGTAGTTGGAGCATAGTTGAAGAGGAGCCTGGGACCAGATTCAAGGAGTAGTGGACGATCTCTCCATTGTAAGGTTATTCTTGTGATATTAATAAAAGAAGTATTTTTCCCATACCACCATATGAGATTGTCAATATTTAAATTTGATTATATTTTGATAGAATCTCTAACCCATTAGTTTTTAGATTATCTACATGTGGAGTTCTTTGTTTGTCTTTTATGAATGCAGTTCAACATTGGGAGGAGAGTTGTAGTCAAGGAGAGACCAAGCGTTAAAGGGATCGACATCAAACACGTAAACTAAGGTGAAACTGGATCTCTTTAACCTTGTATTTGCATAATGGGGTTTATGATTGGGATTTTGGTAAAAAGTAGGAGACTTTAGGTCATTTATGCATGCATCATAAAACCCTTAATGATAGTCCGTAGGAGGAATTTCCCACCCACAACAATAATATTACAAGGAAACAATGCCAGAGAAGCACTGCACAAGCACACAGTGGACTACACCAAAATTTTCAGAGAAGTCAGTGACTAGATGGGCATCATAGCTCGACGGAATCAAGTTTTGGAGGAAATGCACACAAAGATCTAGGTGGTGAATGAAGAAGTTTTGGCAATAATGGGCCCTATGGAGAAACAACATAAGTTCAACCAAATTCAACAAGCCGACAATGAGATGAATACACTCTATGAAGCAAAGTTTGTAGCCAAGAAAGAGGTGTGCGATTTTCGACTAGTAATTCAATACGCCTATATGAAAATGCACCAGGTCGATGCAATAGCGGACTTTGAATGGAAGTCATTGATTACGGCCAAGCCAAAGGAGTATAACAAAGAGATGACCCAACAGTTTCTTGCAGAGGCATCACTCCTCGCACATAAATGGCAGGACAAAGTTGAAAGATTTCAAGGAGTAAAGAACCAAGCCTTAGAGTTGGTACCAGAATTGGGCCCTTCATTTGAGGAGGTAAAGGAAGAAAAGGCACAAACAGAAGAGCTCAAAGAAGAGGAAAATTTGGACAAGGGAAAACAACATTTTCTCATGGCTGATGTGAAAGAACTAAGTGCTTGACTCAAGGATGAGTCAAGGATTGTGGTCAGAGCCTATTGGGCCCTTTGTTTTTGGGCAAGAGTTGCACAATTTTTGGCTAAGAACGAGTTGCGCAAACTTCATCAGAGGCTGTGAGAAAGAGTAACAGAAATAAGTTGCAAAATCTAGCGCAACACCAACTAAGCAACAAATGGTTACAATAGAACAAGAGAGCATGCAAGCCGAGAAGGAAGACACAACCTAGCTATATATAGGGCTGAATATAATTATAAAAGGGTCTGTTCATTCATTGGAAGAAGAACTCATTATTTGATGCCTCAATTCATCGTTGGTTTATTAGGATTAAGTTGAGTCATGCTGATCAGAGTCTCCCAAGTTTTGGTATCAGTGTGGTAGACCGCCCACTCCTTCGGTCATGAGGACTTTTCAGTCTTCCACTTAAGAACGTGGATCCGCCTCTTTATAGGCATTGTTTTGATAACACTGGTTTTCCATAGTTAGTGTGTGAGACTTTTACGGATTTGAACGATCCCGCAGGGGGAGAACCTGTGCATAATATATTTATGGATAAATTTCTCGATGATACCAACCAAAGAACCCCTTCGCAAGGGGATTCTTTTGCTTTTCCTTTATTGGGAAACATTGGTGTCCCTTTGATGGCCACTTTGTACATTCCTGGATTGAATGTGGGACTACCGGTTTGGTTGGGTACCATTCCAAATGTCCTAAATGATCTTGACGCTTCCCAGTTAAGCACTTTATGTCTTGGGCACAATGTTGATGTTCCTTCGTCAAAAAATTCTTCTCCTCCTCCTTCCTCCACCTCTGGTGAAATTACAGTTATTAGTAACCGTAAGTCTAAACGAAATAGAAAGAGGAATAATAGGAAGAAGAAGTCACCAACCTCTGTGAGTCATGTTGGAGATCGGTTGAAAACCTCTGCAAATCATGATGAAGAGCAACACCAAGCCTCTGCAAGTCATGCTGGGGGAAAGAACCCACCCTCTTCAATTCATGCTGGGGGGAAAATTCCAGTCCTTTCTAGTCATACTGGAAATAGGTTTGTAGCCTCTGCAAGTCATGTTATTGTTGGTTGTGGAGCCCGATTATCTTCCTGATTTAGAGGTCTTTTACTTTCAGCTGTGTTTATACCCCATGAAGTATTTACACCCTATAAGTATGTACACTCTTCCATGCGGGGGAGTGTAGAGGGGGGGTACCCCCTCTGCAGGGTCCGGGGGGGATATCCCCCTAGCTGGGGGCAAGCGGGCCCCCAGCAGGGGTTCGGGGGTGAAGCCCCAGAAGAAACAATTGCCTTGTAAAAGTATATTGTAATTTCATTGTAAATCTGGACCTTTCATTATAAGGTCGCAGATCTAACGATAGAGATTATGTTAGGGTTTTTTTCCCTAGAAGGCAACCCTCTTTTATGAGGGAAATGTATTGCGGCTA
>ML783907.1:153142-186371 GCA_009831015.1 Picea engelmannii | reverse complement strand
ATATTTTGCATACCATAATGAACCAAACAAATGGGGACACGTGGCGCCCATGAATTGGGCCACGTGTCTCCTTCTTATTCGCCTGCAACCGGACACATGTCAACCTCCAATTGAACAACAATCAACCAATAAGAATGTGCCAATGAACAACCAACCAATGTGTGCCATGTCATCCCTCTGCCAAGTCAGCAAAAGGTACGGCCCTCCACGTGTCCGTACGGACTGTACGGACAGGTACAATCAGCACCCAACTTTGACCTTTTTGACTCGATGGTAAAATCGCGATATCTCCTCCATACGGACTCCATTCGCGAAAATAAATATACCGCCGGAATCAGGAAAACGAGACGGACGCAATGGCACTATTTTCGTCTCAATCCGAGCACTTTGAAAATTGAGCAAATTTTGATCCCCTGATCATTAATAATGATAATTTGGTATGGGTAGACTTTGATGATCAACTTACTCAACCCATATTGACTATCGGACAAGCCTTAAGCCTTAAAGATGCCACTAAGGATGAAGTAATTAATAACTTTATTTGTGAACCCTCCTCTGTGACTCCAGAAACTCATAACCAACTAGCTGCACTGTTGGATTCAGATAATCAGGAAAACCTTAAATCTGAAAACCCACCTCAAACATATGCCACCATCTCTTCTAAAAGCATACCAGTAGAAATTGAACCTGGCAAAACACTGAACATAAACCCTAACCTGACAGATGCTGAAACACAACAATTAATGAAGTTACTTCTTGAACAAAAAGAAGCATTCGCATGGGACTATACAAATATGAAAGGAATCTCTCCCGAATTATGTACTGATCATATATATATCAAGGAATATTGTCGACTGATCTGCCAATCTCAACGACGAATGAACCCTTATTTAAGAGAAATCCTTAAAGAAGAACTTTAAAAATTGCTCAACGCAGGGTTTATATATCCTATATTAGGCAGTGAATGGGTTTCCCCGTTGCTAATAGTTCCTAAGAAAAACAGGAAATGGAGAGTATGTGTGGACTATAGAGCCTTAAATAAATCTAATCAAAAAGATTACTTTCCATTACCATTCATTGATCACGTGTTAGACATTTTGTCAGGGAAGAAATTTTTCTCCTTTTTAGATGGTTTCAATGGGTATAATCAGATCAAAATTGCACCCCGGGACCAAGATAAAACCACTTTTACTAGCCCTTGGGGAACTTTTTCTTATAGAGTTATCCCATTTGGACTATGTAATGCACCAACAACCTTTCAAAGAGCAGTTATAGGAATCTTTTCTGATATGCTTAATGACTCTATGGAAATTTTTATGGATGATTTTACCCCTTATGGTGTTTCTTTTCAGGAAGAACTACAAAACCTTGAGAAAGTACTTAAACGATGTATACAAGCCCACCTCTCCTTAAATATAGAAAAATGTCATATGATGATGAGTGAAGGAATAGTGCTTGGACATTTTATCTCATCTCAAGCAATTCAGGTGGATCCATCCAAGATACAAGTCATTAAAGATCTTCCTACTCCCAAAACCCAAACAGAGGAAAGAAGTTTTCTAGGACATGATGGATACTACAGAAGATTTATCAATTTTTTTTCCAAAATAGCTTCTCCCCTGTTTGTGTTGATGAAAAATGTCGAATTCAAATGGACGAATTCTTGCCAGGAAGCATTTAATACACTTAAACATCAGTTATCTACAACCCCTATTCTAAGAGGACCTTATTGGACACTTCCCTTTCATATATCCTCTGATGCTTCAGATACTGCGATAGGAGCTATCTTGGAACAAGAATAAAATCATCTTCCTTATGCTATTTATTTCATTAGCAAGAATATGACTCCTGCTGAACTTAACTATAAAGTTACCGAAAAGGAATTTTTAGCAGTTATCTATGCTATTAATACATTTCGACATTACATCACTGGCTACTCTACTCTTGTCCATATTGATCACTCAGCTATCAAGTATCTAATGAACAAACCTATCACAAATTCTCAAGTTACTAGATGGTTACTATTATTGCAAGAATTTCATATTACAATTGTAGATAGACCAGGAAAAGAAAATGTAGTTGTTGATTTCCTTTCTCGGTTAACACCTGATGATGATACCCCAGTAGATGATTCCTTTCCTGATGAATATCTATTTGCAGTATCTTCTCACTCACCTTGGTATGCATACATCGCTAACTACTTGGTTGCAGGGAAGTTACCACCACACCTATCCCACTGGGAGAAAAGAAGAATCATTCAACAAAGTGCTCGGTATAGCTGGATAAGTGGGTGTCTTTTCCACACATGACTTGATCAAGAAATATGAAGGTGCAATAGAGAAGATGAGGTTTATGATCTTCTAAAATCTTGTCATGATGGCCCTTGTGGAGGGAATTTTGTTGATAAGAGAACAACACATAAAATTCTCAGGATGGGGTATTATTGGCCCTCACTTTTTAAATATGCAAAGAAATATGTGCGGGCCTGTGATAGATATCAAAGAATGGGCCAACCTAATCATAGGGATGAAATTCCATTAAATCCCCAGATAGTACTTGAACCATTCAAAAGATGGGCCTTAGACTTTGTAGGACCCATTAACCCCCCATCCAATCAAAAAGTTTACATAGTGGTCTGCACAGATTATATGACCAAATGGGTGGAAGATAAAGCACTCCATAGAGTGACTGAAGAAGCAGTTCTAGATTTCCTATTTGAAGACATCTTCATCAGATTTGGAGTGCCGAGAGAATTAGTTACAGATGGAGGACCTCCTTTCACTTCTCATGGTTTTAAAGCCACCCTTCATAAATATCATATTCAACATAGAATGACTACACCATACCACCCCCAAACCAATGGACAGGTGGAAAGAACAAATAAAGTAATAGAAGCCATTCTTATAAAAATAGTGAAGGAAAATAGAAAGGACTGGTCTCACAGGCTCCCTGAAGCATTATGGGCCTACAGAACTACCTGGAGAAATACTACAGGATTCTCTCCCTATGAATTAGTTTATGGAAAAAGTGTCGTCTTTCCTATGGAATTTGAAATCAAAACTTTAAGGACTACTTTAGCTGTCAACCTTGATTTGACCAATGCACAGACAACCAGGTTGCAGCAGCTTAATGAATTGGATGAAAAAAGACTAGATTCCATTTATCAGACAACTATGATTCAACAACAAAGGTCAAAATGGCATGACAAAACTATCAAGCATAAGCAATTCCAAAAAGGTAATTGGGCCCTACTGTATGATTCCTGGTTTAAAGAATTTCAAGGGAAACTACGTACAAGATGGCTTGGACCTTATGAAGTGGACACTGTTTTCCCCAATGGAACAGTAAGGCTCCTCACAATCGATGACTCTAAAACATCATTACTTGTAAATGGTCATCGGCTCCGTTTGTACCAGCGCCCTATTTCCAAAGAAGATTTTAAGGCCACATGTGTGGCAGACTCTCATTACCTCTTTTTAGAGGGGGCTCCTACCCCTCATTGCAATTAATTCTTTTTAATTTAATTTATTTAGTATTAGATTAGATTTCGTTTACTAATAATCCCTGTCAGGAAATAGCATGTTACAATTGATTTTTGCAGATTCTCGATCAAAGAAAAGGCCTACTAAGAAAGGATGATCTTACTTCAAGAAGAGCCAAGCTTCCCCATTGCTGAAACAACATTGTTCAACAACTTTTTGCCTTTTTCCCATTGCTGAAACACCACTGTTCAACAATTTTCTACATTTTCCCATTGCTGAAACACCACTGTTCCGCAATTTTCCACATTTTCCCCATTGCTGAAACACCATTGTTCAGCAACTTTTTGCCTTTTCCCCCACTGCTAAAACACCATTGTTCAACAATTTTCTACATTTTCCCCATTGCTGAAACACCACTGTTCCACAATTTTCCACATTTTCCCCATTGTCGAAACACCATTGTTCAACAATTTTCTACATTTTCCCCATTGTTGAAACACCACTGTTTAGAAAATTTCCACATTTTCCCCATTGTTGAAAAACCATTGTTCAGCAATTGTCCACATTTTCCCCATTTCCGAAACAACACCGTTCAACATTTTTTTCGCCCTTCTTCCTGTTGCTAAAACACCAACTTTTCAGCATTCTCTGTCAATAAGCTTTTGCGCTCTCATACTACATTTTGTCCTTCTAGTAAACAAATCCTCAATACAATTCCTCTAACAAATCAAAAGTCTCTACCATGGCTACTGCAGAATTATTATGGACAGGCACTATATTTTGTTTGAAGTACGAATCAAAAGGTAAAGATGAGGTATGTAAACTTTATATGTAAATACAATTGAACTATAGTTAATGAGAAGATCCAAACTCATAATTACCACTCATGTAAAATCATTATGTCAGCCATACTTGAAGGGGGGGGGGGGTATATCGAAATCCTATACCATAATTTCACACGAACTGACCACCATCATTCTCTTTTTACCATCCTTTCGTTGTTTTACAACCATTTGCATGCCTTCACCCGAAAAAATCACTCTACACAGAAGCAGTTACTTGACTCTCTGACAGTGAATTTTACTAAGCTCTTAGCTATGGGAGGCCCTGTTATATGGCATGAACCCACCACGACAGCCCTGTTAGAACTATATACATAAGTTTATCAATTTTTTCTGCAGGCAGGATGGTTGGGTTATTTCCAGAGGCTCCAGGGATTTGATCAACAACAAGTTCTTCAATTCGCTCAAAATCTTCAGGAAGATCATTCCATTGTTCAAGGGGTTTGGATTCTAGTTACAGAGGAGGATATAGTGCAGGTTTCGGGTCTCCCTACCAATGGAATTCATTGGTTCAGCTGCAAACATATAATTCGTAATGCCCAGCAGGATTTCCTCTTGCCAGGGGAACAAATTGAACCTAAAGGCCAGGGTGTCCGATTTAGCTCGTTTCCGCCTCCATGGTTGAAAGTTACAAAGTTTGTCAAGCACTACCTTACCTGTGAAGGCCAATACCAGGTAGTCTACCAGTACAATTTTTTCCTGTTGTCTCATTTATGACATGCTAGATTGGTGAACATTCCTTATTATCTGCTCGGATGTCTTAAAAATATGTTGCACTACTGTAAAAAGGCTAAAAATCCCACCCTTTCCCTCACCCATCATCGTCTCTCTCAACTTCTTATCCAAAAGGGTTTTGCCCAACAAAACCCTCCACTAAACAACCCACCCATAGACCCCCAAGAAGCTGTTGAAATTCTTGAAAATCTTTAGGAACAACAACCACAAAACCCTCCAGACCCTCCGAAAGTACCTAACAGTCCACCTACAGACCCAATCAAACCAATTAACCCCCCTACCATACCAAGCCTGCCCCACATTTTACCAGAATCATCCACTCCTGCCATTCATATCCTTAGCAATGATTCTGAACCAGACAATTCTCCCTGTCTCATCATTGAGGAAAATCCCCCACACAAACGAAAGCAAATTCCTTTCTTTCCGCCCTTTTTACAAATAAAACGAACAAGGGCCTCAATAAGGGCAGCCACTATTGCCACTGCCCTAAACCCTCAACCCATCCAGTTAAAACCTCGTGCATCTCCAACCTCCCAAATTCCAGAATCTTTACCTATTCCACCCATGGGCACTGAAACACAAGAACCAACGGCCCAGTGTGCTGCGACATCATCCGTTTCAAATCAAGTAGTTGAAACACAAAAACTAGCTACTCATCAAGTAGTTGAAACACAAGAACCAGCTACTCATCTAGTAGCTGAAACACAAGAACCAACTACCCATTCAGTAGCTGAAACACAAGAACCAGCTACTCATTTAGTAGCTGAAACACAAGAACCAGCTACTCATCCAGTAGCTGAAACACAAGAACCAGCTACCCATTCAGTAGCTGAAACACAAGAAACCAGCTACCCATTTAGCAGCTGAAACACAAGAACCAACTACTCATTCAGTAGCTGAAACACAATAACCAACTATAGCTGTCACAAAAGAACCAGTTATAGATGAAACACAAGAACCAACTACTGATATTGTTTCCGAGACACATGAATCAGATGCTCAAGGTGCTGCAACATTACTTTCTCTACATCAAGAAGCTGAAATACAAGAATCAGTTGTCGATCCTGTAGCTGCTCCAAAATAACCAGCTAGTGCAGTTGTGACTGAAACACAAGAACCAGTCACCCCTCAACCAGAACCAACAATGGCCTCTGTATTATAAGAAAATGAGTTCCTAAGGTCTGAACTGGAAGCCTTCAAGCAAGAGCTAGCCATGGCAAAGGAAGCCTACAAGAAGGAACTTAAATTGTACACCCTAGCTCGCATAGCAACCATGACAGAGGAAAATACAATGGAGAATCTGTGTAGAGAGTATATGTGCAGTCAATGTGGGGATATCTACTATCAAGCAGGCTACAAAGTAATTCAAATTCCAATGCCAGGAGCTTCACCTACACCTATGACTTTTGTAGTCAAGAAAGAACGCCTTGCTGTTACACAAGAACCAGCAGGACCTTCCAAAATTAAAACTGAACCCTGGCCTACAACAATTGTCAAATGTGAAGCCCCTGTTTTTGTTAATAAAGCTGTACAAACATTGCCTATTGATGAATCTGCTCCTCCTAGCCAGATCAATACCCACACCTTTGTGGAACAAGCCACTCAGACCCTACCTCAGCCTACCACTTGCAACGCTAAAACACAAACTCAGCCATGGGCTGAGCAGGAAATAATAGACAAATGGAAAAAAGAGTTTGTTGTTACACAGGCCAAAAGCCTGCAGGAATACAGACTAATCTAGATAAACCATATCTATTCAAACTGGGAAGCTTTGGAGAAAACACACCAGGAATCTCGTGCCTATAAGAAACAGAATAAAGAGCTAAAAGGAAAATTGCTCTTGATATTTGACTTGGCACAAAAATTGTTGGTTGCAAGGAAACCATCCTGCAATTACTCTTTCTTCCTCATGGAACAACTTACATTGTTTCAAATTAAATCACTAAAAGAAAGCAGACCCCATGTAGTGTTAAATCCAACAGATTTTGTTAAGACTTTTGCAGAAGCCTCTGCTATGGATCGACACCTCCTCTATGAGGTATATTTTCATAATGAGTCCATCCCTAAGAAACGACAGCTTAACCTTAACCCTTTTGTCGGTAACATCCAGATTCGGGCACTCACCTCCTTCCTTAACAATCAGATTATATGGCAGGATGACTTCCTAGATGCCAAGCATAATGCGGATAACCGCCTTCTCTGGATACGGCCAGAACCACAAAATGTTGCCACCTTTGTTATAGAGTATTATCAATTTTTGAAGAAACCAGGAATGACTCAACAAATTCAACAACTATAGACAACAATGCTTCAGGATTGTCAACAGTTCATTAAATCCATAGAGATTGCTGCCCTACAAGCAAATAACATGTTTTGTCAACAATCTACTGAGAAAAGACAAGAACACAATCTCTTTAGCCCCACTAATATTGAGACAACAATCTCCAGGGTACCTAGCTACAACAAGTGTGTTTAGCAATGTGATGAAAGATGGATAGGTTATCAGTTTCATTTTCCTATCCTGTGGATGCCAGCAGAGAAATATCAAGTTCATTATAAGTTTCCAAAGAAGGTCGAAACAACAGCTTGGCAAAGGCTACAATGCGTTCAAGGATTCAGAGCTCCAACAGACAACACTTCCCATAGCTGCTTCTTAAGAAACTTGCACGCTCAGAGTCGGTATCCAGATTCTTATTCAGATTGAAGTTGCCTGAGGACATGCAACATTTTAAGTTGGGGGGGATGTTAGGACCCTACAATGTACATTTTTGCTCACACTTTTTGCTACCATTACATCCTTTTACCACTCACATTTAAACTTATATTATCACCTTACCCTATCTCTCCAAAGGTATATAACATCTCTTCTCTTTACTATATGTTTAATCTGTTTTGCATATAATTTTACATTACTCTCGTACTTAACCGTTGATCAGAAATATATAAGTGCTGAAACAGTTTGAACTACAGATTAGCATTGAGGCATGTTGCTGAAACAGTCAAAGAACGAAAACCCTATGGCTGAAACAGTCTGTGGTCTACGATGCTGAAACAACAACTCACACAGAAGAAGTTGTTACACTCTTTGTGGTCTACGATGCTGAAACAACAACTCACATAAGAAGAAGTTGCTACACTCTCCATGGTCTACTATGTTGAAACAACAACTCACACAAAATTTGTTACACTCTCCGTGGTCTACAATGCCGAAACAACAACACAAAGCTGTTACACTGACTACAACAGTCGCACCTTGAGCCAGAATTAACCATCGCTTCTGCGTGAGACCACGTTGCTGAAATAGTCATAACGCAAATCCCGTTGCTGAAACAGCCTGCAATTTGCGATGCTAAAATAGCATACAACAGTAGTAGCAAGAAGATAAATAAGGAAGTTGTTACTCCAGTCACAACAGTAACACCTCACTCAACACCTTTTTAACTATTGTAATAGCATTCTGTTATGGAAGACCAAGATATCCTATTCTTGTATAGAGATTTGATCTGACTAAGAATAGGATTCAGATGTGCACATGTAATTTGATGATCAAATTGTATCAAGGGGATTCTCCTCTTTAAATAAGAGGAAATCATCATTAGAGAGGACCTTCTTTTTGGCTAAGAGAGGATTTACAGAGAAGGACATGTTTTACTTCAGATTGTAATATGACATAGTTGACAGATGAATAAAAGATTGTTCTAAGCATTTCTCTCTAGTTCCTTTCGTTCCAGGGGAATCTTGTGAGAAGGGAGGACCCACCTTCTTCACAAGATTCACCCATTATCTTTGTAGTGTGTTAGTGTTATTTATGTTCATGCCTTGATTAAATTTTGTTTTGTTGAAACACTACTTTATTGAACTCTGTCTTGTTGAAACTCTTCTTTACTGGTTGTTACATTGTTTTCATATAATTCATGCTTGGGTAACTGTTAATCATTCCAGTTAGCAATCCTGTTTGGTGAATTTATTAAAGCGTGATAATTAGGGACAGGTGCTGAAGATTCCTGCTTGGGGAATAGGGTCTTGTTCTCTGTTAGAGATAGTTAGCCTTTAGTGTGTGTCAATCATTTCAATTAGCAATGAGTTCATGAAAGTGTGATGATCAGAAACAGGTGATGAAGATTCCTTCTTGGGGAATAGGGTCCTATTCTCTGTTACAAGATAGTTGGTCTTTACTTTTGCAGTATCTTGTTGTTATTTTCTTAAATGTAATCCAGGATTCTTTGGATAATTATTTCTTTAACTTTGAACTCTGCAATAAGTAGGTTGCTTTCCTGTAATTTAAAGTAGAACTTCAGTTTGTTCAAGGCAAAGTGTGATTAATGTATTTTTACTACAACTCTAGATTTCTTTTGAGATTGAACATATACAGTGCGTGATTACCTTTGAAATAAACAGACTTCCCTGGGTTGACAATTTATGTAGCACTTGATTGTTTAGTTAAATAAGCAATTATAGTGACCAACAACCACTTCCCAGTGTCTTTCTTCATATTTCCATCATCCTTATTTGTTTGTGGCTTAGATTGTTTGTCCAGACACTCTCCATGTTTACTTTTTCTTTTTTCTGTGGGTTGGGGCTGCCCTTTCCCTACTTCTGTTGTGTCAGATTCCCATACCCAAATTGACGTGTCTTTTGTTTAAGATTTTGCTCAATTTTGACAGCATATCGATAGGCCACACCCAAGGAAGAGATGTCTAGAAACTCCATTTATGTCTGGATTTATCTATGCAAACCATCATGATACTTGAGTACCATATTTATCTTAGAATATTTGATACCCATCTTGGTGCGCAAGGTATGGAAGATATTGGTGAACTATGGCACTACTTGGTCTCTTTCCTACTGCAATGTGGTCCATCATGTATACACATCGACATAACTTCCAATAGTGTAGTATTGTGCCTTAATAACATCCTTGAAGAAACCCCAAGTGGGTGAAATTACAAATAATGTGGATCCCTCTATTTCCTTTTTCTCACAGAAAGTATCCCACCAATCATTGACATGGGGGGTGGCCTTGAGAAGTGCAATTGTAATCTTTTCTCTATCCAAAAAGTCGTGGATAGAAAAACACCCTTCTAGAAGGTTTAACCATTTATCTATGGCATCTGTATCTATTTTACCTTCAAATATGGGAATATCAAAATTAATTTGTGCCTTGAAGGGGGCGACACCTAGACTTGAGGTAAATGCATCGCCTATCAGAAACCATCAAAATATTTGTGCAAAGTTGTCCATCATCTCGTTCCTCTATCGCTCGAGGGATTCCTCGAGTGAAATTTTGAAAGGATCTCTTGTACCATTATCTTTATTTTCTCTTACCATGGAATGTTTCTTGGGTGTGCGAGATCATTTCTCCTTAAGAGAAACAATATCGAGACCCAAGTGTCTGTACCCTGACCTCATCTGGGAGATGCACTAAAAATGACAAGGAGTAGACTTCTCTAATATTACTGATCCATATTTATTAGGGGAAGGAAACGAAACACAGATTTATAATATTAACACAAAGAAACAGTGAATAATAATAGATATACAGTAAAACTTGACTTCTATTAAATAAGAAATATGCTGAAAATGTAAAATGTTGACTGAAACAAGCTTGCTAGAATGTTGGCAACTTATCTATGAGAAGAGATGTGATGGCTACACTCATTCGCAATAATATGCATACAATGAGGCTATGAAATCCTTTTTACAATAAAAATGAATTCCAAAATCCTATACATCCAAAAACCTAACCCTAGGATATGAAGCGCCAAAAGTCACGTCTACCCCGTTGGGGTAAGTTGGTACATCAACTTCCCAGGGTCGTAACTTTTGCATATGATCTTCATTTTAGGCGCACGATAGCTCGTTGGAAAGGTATATCGAAGGAGTACACATTATGTTGTCAAAATATGAATCTGCCTATATTTTTCTATGTATATCCCTAAAAATGTTGTATAGGGCCTCAAAATGGCCCCGAAAGTTCAAGACCCGAAAACTAGGAAAAAACTGCCAAACTAAGAAACTGCCAAGATCAACCGGTTGGAATAGGTGTGTGTCCACCGATATCCATATGGATCAATGTCAGTAAGAGAGTACCAACGGAAATCCTGGATGGATGATTTTGGGGTGAATATCCAAGTCTTCTCTCGTTTTTCTTTCTAATTCCTTGAAAATTTCTTCTGTTGTTGGTTGAAAGTGTAATTTCTTTGGTTCTATAGACAACTCGAGTCCACACCAAAGTTTGGTGCAATCAATTTATAATTGTATATTATAGGGAATCAGTAGGTCCCAATGAACTACTTTATCAACATGCCATCTATGTGAGGTGTTCTTTAAGTTTACAACCCATAGCCTAAGCATATCCTGTGGAGGCAGCAAGTTGGAGGAACCAGCTTCCTTAGCTACAAGGACTCTGTTATCACATGTAAATTTTATCTTTGTCAAATCCCTTGTCCTCTTGGTGTTTTTTCAACATTTCTAACTCCCCTTGTCAATCTCTAGTCAATTTCATCAGCAAATATTCACCATGCATTAGTTGGAGTAAAAAAGGTGGTCAAAGAGTAAAAAAGTCCTCGTTGTGAAAATTATGAAAGATACAGTTGTGCAATGAAATTGCTACGCAACTATCTTATTCTTATTTTTGGGCAGCACAATGAGGTTCTATATTGTTAGTTGGATTTGGAGGTTTTATATATTGGATGATGATGATGAAAGAACCACCATAATTGCATCAGTTTAAGCAAGTTTTCATTCAGTTGTCATTTGACATCCATTTTGCAATTTAGAGGCATATTAGGGTTTTGAGGATGAATGGAAGAAAATGATGTTTTGAAAGACCAATGGAGTGGTCTCAAAGATAACTATCATCACCATGAGCATTGTCGGTGCAATTATATGTTCAATAAATTGCAATAATTTAATGTGTCAATCCGATTTCGTAATCAATAGAGTTGATGTATTGTATGTACCGATAGCAGATAATTGTCTATGTCTATTGAGTATAGTCTATGTAAGAAAACACTTTCGAAACCAAATACTTTGTTTCACACCTTTCAAATAACACTCCACACAAACAATTCAAAATTCAGAAAAAAAAACTAATAAACAAACATATAATATAGAATTATTTCTAAGGGGATGGATATGTTCATTGCTGGCTCATGAAAGAGAAATATGAACTATGATTCTATCTCCTGAGACAACCACACAAACAACAATTAACACTTTGGAAACTTAATCAAGCTAAAATAATTACCAGGCAGGGTAAAACACTCCATTATAAGTGCATGTATGGTGAGAGATGAAGGTCTTAATTGTGCCTATGTATGAAAAGCGTAACTTAATCAATTCCGGGAAAGAAAGCTAAGTATGGTATAATGCTCCATTGCAGGCTCATGTATGGTGAAATATGGAGATCCAACCTATCTTTAGATTTGTATAATGAAAAAAAAAACTACGACATTTGTCTAGACAAAACACTAAAGAGCTTAAATTTAATAATTGTTCTCGCATAATAACACAAAGATGTCAAATCATTACTCAGAAATCATGACACTCAAAGATATCATATTACATACACAAATCTCTCTTACTCAAATTTACCGCACATCCATGTGACCTACTACCAAATGCATCACTGAAACATAACAAAGAAGGAATTAATTGTTGTAATCAAAACATGAAATTACTTTGTTCAGACACAGAGAAAATCATAATCATATTCACAATTAATTACAAAGAGACTTACCTTAGCTGGGTTGGTGGGCCCTTGACATACCAACAAGGAAACTCTTAAGAAAATATTACAGTAGAGAATATGTAAACGCAGACATATAATCCATAAACAAAAATTATACCATTACTTCAGAAAAATGGAGGTACAATCCACAGTCGTTCCATAACCAAACTTACAACATAACTGTGCTTTATTTTATCTCTCTATATCCTATCATCTACAAGGCTCTCTCTCTTTAAAGAGAAGCAACCATTAGAATCCAAGTATGAATATAACATCAAATATTTGTATAATTATTACAATTGGATGATACATCGATTTTTAAGGAAACGATTTCATCCTCATGACACGAAGTGCATGAGTGCTTAAATGTATCGCGACCTCCAATGAACAAAGAATTTTTGAAACAACAAATGCCTTGGACTCATCGAGAACAATTTCATTCTAACAACCAAGCCTGGGAATTCAAAACAAGCATCGAACGCACACAACTGAATAACTTGGTACTGAATGCACACAGTCATACAATTCAGTACCGGATGAAAAGAAAAATTGGTACCGGATGCACACGGGAATACAAGTCAGTACGTGATGAGCATAACAATCGGTACCAGACGATCTCAGCAACAAGTACCGAAGGATCTCAACAACAGGTACCAACCGATCTCAACAATTGGAACTGTTGTCATGAAGTCTTCTTGAACCATCAAAATTAATGAGAAAGTTCTTGAAAATCAAACATTCAATCCTAATTATTAATAAATCACCATAAATTATGATTAAATATCAGTTACCTCATAGTTATGCAATAATTGTTTAAACAACATGTCTGATGAGGAAAATAGGCATAAATTGCATTGGTATTAGGAAAAATTGGTCAAGATATGGGAAAGATAAGGAAATTGGAGGTGAAAAAGAGGAGGCTCAACAAGCATGAATCTATCAATCATCATTTTTCAATCATCAATCAAGATTCAAAAAGATGAAGAAGAACTCAAAAAGACATCCACTGTGCAAACATGTTGTGCAACTGTCAAAGCAACCACCTATGCATTTAATGATTATTGAGGAAGGTTTTATTTGGTTTTTGGGTTCAAATTAAGTTCAATTTTTATATTAAATCCATTAAACATAAATCCCACAAATATTCCCTTGCAAAACCCTCAATTTCAATCATGCTATGCACAGGCTCTAGGGCACGCTATGCAAATGATTGTTTTAGTGGTCAACTTCAAGATCTCTTTCTGAAAAAATGGAGAGGATTTTTGAAAAACCCAAGGGGTTTTTGTCAAGAACGAACCCAATAACAAAAAACTATATCATATTTGAAACAAGTGTCAGATTCTAGGATATTTGAATGAATATTTAGAACCCATTTTTCCATATTTAAGCATTTAATGATTTCTTGTTTTAGTCATCATCTTTGGGTGCATATTTCGAGAAGATGGAGAGGCATTTTTAAAACTCAAAAGAGGTTTGTTTCAATAAAAGATGAAATAGAAAAAACCTTTCTGATGTTTTTCACAACTATCATGGTTTAGAGGATATGCAATGATATTTGAGGCCCATTTTCTAGAATTTCGCCAAGCCAAATTTCCTGTAGGTTACATATGTCTGCTCTATTGGGACATGATGGTAGCCAGACTTAAGATCAATCTTACTGAAGTATTTGGACCCCTTGCATTTTTCAAGGAGATCATCGATTCATGAAATCGGGTACCGGTTCCTTACTGTGATTTTATTTAGGGATCGCTAATCATTGCAGAGTCGTCGGGTCCCATATTTCTTCTGCATAAACACCATTGGGCTTCCACATGGTGATGAGTTGGGTCTGATGTGCCCATTTTGGATAAGTTATTGGATCAAATGATTGATATCCTCATTTTATAATAGAGAGTGGCAACAAACTATCTTATTGGATAGCGGTGCACCAAGGGTCAGATAGATTGAATGCTTGACCTGACAGTGTAGAGGTACCCCAATGGGTTATGAGAAGATGTCTTTGTGTTCTTCCTTGACCTTATCCACTTTATTATGTTGCATTAAGAGATTGGATGCAGAGGCCATGGATGTGGTTGCAACCTTTTTCTCACTTTGAGAGTGAATCATGAAGAAGAAAAACATCCCGGTCTGAGATATGACCTTCCTGCATTACTTAGAAAAGATAAAGGAAATCACGGTAGGTGGGACTACCTCTGGTATCCTATACAATTTATTTTTCAAAGTAATAATAACACTGTGATTCCTAGAATCATATACAACATAAAGTTTCCATAAATAAGTTTGGTCAAAAAGAACTTCACAAACTTCAAGGGTAGAGAATTCACACAATACCTCATCTTTGAAGGGCTTGATGTCATAGGACAGGTGACATTGTTGGATGATTCTAAGATTGATTCTTTGGCGAAGCCAACTGATTGTGTATGGTTGTGGGTACAGAATTATCAGTAGGGCCAGTCACTTGATGACCTCCACTGAGATGAGGTTCTTTTGGCTACCACTATCAACAATGAAGTGCAGTGGAGTACCCTTCACCCACATCTGTGAATGTAAGAGATGTTTTCCTTCCTTTGGCTCAGTAGGTTCATTGGGATGGATCTTGGTGGTAACAACGGTGGCATTGGGTTACACGTCAATAATATGTCTCCCCTTTTCTATTTTTGACTGTGAATCAAAACCTACGTCTGATTTAGAGGCTTTCACCTCCGCCACCAATGACTACTTTGAACAAAAATCAACAATGTTATTCCAGGGGCTCTTATGGAAGTCACACTACTTCCTAGTTTCTTTATTCATCTTTCCATTGTTCTTATTTTTTTGCAGCTTAGACTGGTTTTCCAGAGGCTCTCCATATTTACTTTTCCCTTTTTTCTGCAGGTTGGGGCTACCCTTTCCCTGCTTCTGTTGTGATGGGTTCCCAGACCCAAACTAACATGTCTTTTGTTTAAGCTTCTGCTCAATTTTGACAGTATATCGATAGGCCACACCCAAGGATGAGATGTCTAGAAACTCCATTTATGTATGGATGTATCTATGAGGACCACTGTAGTACTTGAGCACCATATTTCACTTAGAATATTTGATACCCATCTTGGTGCGCAAGGTATGGAAGATATTGGTGAACTATGGCACTGTTTGGTCTCTTTCCTACCACAATGTGGTCCATGATGTATACAAGTCGACATAAATTCCAGTAGGGTAGTATTGTTCCTTAATAGCACCCCTGAAGAAACCCCAAGTGGGTGCAATTACAAATAATGTGGATCCCTCTATTTCATTTTTCTCACAAAAAGTTTCCCACTAACCATTGACATGGGGGACAACCTTGAGGGGTGCAATTGTAATATTTTTTCTATCGGAAAAGTTGTGGACAAAACAACACCCTTCTAGAAGGTTTAACCATTTATCTATGGAATCTGCATCTATTTTACCCTCAAATACAGGAATATCAAAATTATTTTTTTCCTTGAAGGGGGTGACACCTCTGCTTGATGTAGATACATCGCCTATAAAAAACCATCAAAGGATTTGTTCAAATTTGTCCATCATCTCGTTCCTCTATCGCTCGGGGGATTCTTGGAGTAACATTTTGAAAGGATATCTTGTCCCATAATATTTATTTTTTCTTGCCATGGAAATTTTCTTGGGTGTGCGAGAGCATTTTTCCTTAAGAGAAACAATCTCGAGACCCAACTCTTTGTACCCTAACCTCATCGGGGACATGCACTAAAATCGATAAGGAGTAGACTGCTATGATATTATTGATCCATATTTATGAGGGGAAAGAAATGAAACAAAAAATTATAATATTAACAAAAATACACAATGAATAATATAAAGATACAATAAAACTTGACTTCTATTAAATAATAAATATGCCCAAACTGTATGATGCAAACTAAAACAAGCTTGCTAGAATGTTGGCATCTTATCTCTGAGAAGAGATGTGATGGCTACACTCATTCACAACAATATGTAAAATGAGGATCTGAAATCCTTTTTACAATAAAAAAGAATTTTAAAATCCTATACATCCAAAAACCTAACCCTAGGATATGAAGCACCAAAAGTCATGTGGGCCCCGTTGAGATAAGTTGGTACATCAACTTCCTAGGGTCGTAACTTTTGCATACGATCTTCATTTTAGGCGCACGATAGCTCGTTGAATAGGTATAACCAAGGAATACATATTATGATATCAAAATATGAATCATTCTATAATTTTTCTATGGATATCCCAAAAACGATTGTATAGGGGCTCAAAACGGCCCCAGAAGTTCAAGACCCAAAAACTAGGAAAAAACTGCCAAACTGAGAAACTGCCAAGATCAGCCATTTGGAATAGGTGGGTGGCCACCGATATGCATATGGATCAACAATGGTAAGAAAGTACCAGCAGAAATACTGGATGGATGATTTTGGGGTGAATATCCAAGTCTTCTCCCATTTTTCTTTCTAATTCCTTGAAAATTTCTTTCGTTGTTGGCTGAAAGTGTAATTTCTTTGGTTCTATAGACAACTCGAGTCCATACTAAAGTTTGTTGAAATCAATTTCTAATTGGATATGATAGGGAATTGGTATGGCCCAATGAACTACTTGTTCAACATGCCATATATGCGAGGTGTTCTTGAAGTTTACAACCCATAGCCTAAGCATATCCTGTGGAGGCAGCAAGTTGGAGGCACCAACTTCCTCTGCTGCAAAGACTTTGTTATCACATGTAAATTTTCTCTTGGTTAGATCCCTTGGCCTCTTGGTGTTTTCTCAATATTTATAACTCCCCTCATTAATCTCTATTCAATTTCATCAGCAAACATTCACCATGCATTAGTTCGAGTCAAAAAAGTGGTCAAAGAGTAAAAAATCCCTCGCTGCGAAAATTCTGATAGACACAGTTTGTGCAGCAAACTTGTTGTGAAACTTTATTATTCTTATTTTTGGGAAGCACAATGAGGTTCCATCTTTTCAATTTGATTTAGAGGTTTCATATATTGGATGATGATGAAAGAACCGCCATAATTGCATCAGTTTAAGCAAGTTTTCATTCAGTTGTCATTTGGCTTCCATTTTGCAATTTAGAGGCATATTAGGGTTTTGAGGATGAATGGAAGAAAATGATGCTTTGAAAGACCAATGGAGTGGTATCAAAGATAGATATCATCATCATGAGCATTGTTGGTGCAATTATATGTTCAATAAATTGCAATCATTTAATATGTCAATCCGATTTTGTAATCACTACAGTTGAAGTATTGTATGTACCAATAACATATAATTGTCTATGTCTGTTGAGTATAGTCTATGTAAGGAAAAAATTTCAAAACCAAATACTCTATTTCACAACTTTCAAATAATACTCCACACACACAATTCAAAATTCAGAAAGAAAAAATGATCAATAAACATATAATCTAGAATTCTTGCTGAGGGGATGGATCTGTTCATTGTTGGCTAATGAAAGATAAATATGGACTATGATTCTATCTCCTGGGACAACCACACAAACAACAATTAACACTCTGGAAACTTAATCAAGCTTAAAAGAATTACCAGGCTGGGTAAAACACTCCAATATAAGTGCATGTACGGTAAGAGTTGGAGGTCTTAATCGTGCCTGTGTATGCAAAGTATAACCTAATCAATTCTGGGAAAGAAAGCTAAGTATGGTATAATGCTCCATTACAGGATCATGTATGGTGAAATATGGAGATCCAACCTGTGTTTATATTTGTATAACGAAAACAAACACTACAACATTTGTCTAGACAAAACACTAAAGCACTTAAATTGAATAATTGTTCTCGCATACTCACACAAAGATGTCAAATCATTCCTCAGAAATCATGACACTCAAAGATATCATATTACACACACAAATATCTCTTACTCAAAATTACCACACATCCATGTGACCTTCTACCAAATGCATCACTGAAATATAACAGAGAAGGAATTAAATGTTGTAATCAAAACATGAAATTACTTTGTTCACACACACAGAAAATCAAAATCATATTCACAATTAATTACAAAGAGACTTACCTTAGTTGGGTCATTGGGCCCTTGTTGAACCAACAAGGAATCTCTTAAGAAAATATTACAGTAGAGAAGATGTAAACACAAACATATAATCCATAAATAGAAATTATATCATTACTTCAGAAAAATGGAGGTACAATCCACAATCGTTCCAGAACCAAAATTACAACTTAATTGTGATTTATTTTATCTCTCTATATCCTATCATCTACAAGGCTCTCTCTCTTTAAATAGAAGAAGTCGTTACAATCCAAGTCTGAAGATAACATCAAATATTTGTATAATTATTACAATTGGATGATACAACGATTTTTAAGGAAACTATTTCATCCTCATGACACAAAGTGCATGAGTGATGAAATGTGTCATGACATCTAGTGAATAGAGAATGTTCAAACCAACAAATTCCTTGGACTCATGGAGAACAATCTCATTCCAACAGCCAAGCCTGGTAATTCATAATAGGTTCTGGACGTGCACAACTGCATAACTTGGTATCATACACACACAATCATACAAGTTGATATCAGATGAGTGTAACAATTGGTACCAGCGGGCACACAAATACAAGTTGGTACCTGATGAGCGTAACAATCGGTACCCGACAATCTCAGCAATGGGTATTGGATGGTATTAGTAATGGGTACCAAATGATCTCAACAATAGGAATTGTTGTCATGAATTCTTGTTTAACCATCAAAAATAATTATAAAGTTCTTGAACATCAAATATTCAATCTTAATTATTAATAAATCACCATAAATTATGATTAAACATCAATTACCTCATAGTTATGCAATAATTTTTTAAAGGGCATGTCTGATGAGGAAAATAGGTAGAAAGTGCATCATTATTAGGAAACATTGGTCAGGATATGTGAAAGATAAGGAAATTGGAGGTGAAAAAAAGGAGGCCCAACAAGCATGAATCTATCAATCATAATTTTGTAATCATCAAGCAAGATTCAAAAAGGTAAAGAAGAACTCAAAAAGACATCTGATGCGCAAACATGTTGCGCAACTGTGAAAGCATCCACCTGTGCATTTAATGATTATTGAGAAAGGTTTTATTTGGTTTTTGGGTTCAAATTAAGTTCAATTTTTATATTAAATCCCTTCAACATAATCCCACAAATATTCACTTGCAAAACCCTCAATTTTAATCACGCTATGCACAGGCTGCAAGGCACGCTGCACAAATGATTGTTTTAGTGGTCAACTTCAAGATCTCTTTCTGAACAAATGGAGAGAATTTTTAAAAAAGTGAAATAGGTTTTTTTCAAGAACGAACCCAATAACAAAAAAATATATTATATTTGAAATAGGTGTCATATTTCAGGATATTTGAATGAATATTTATAGCCCATTTTTCCAGATTTAAGCATTTAATGATTTCCTATTTTAGTCATCATCTTTGGGTGCATATTCTAAGAAGCTGGAGAGGAATATTTAAAACTCAAAATAGTCTTATTTCAATAAAAGACGCAATAAAAAAAAACTCTCATTTTTTTCACAACTATCATGGTTTAGAGGATATGCATCGATATTTGAGGCCTATTTTCTAGAATTTCACAAAGCCAAATTTCCTATAGGCTATTGTTGCACAATAACCTTGTTTTGCAACTAAAGTGGATGCGTGGGATCTTCCCTCACATCTTACCATATTCTCCCTGCCCTTAGGTCGTCCTTAAAACCACTCCAAAACCATAAAACCAATCTAATGAAAACACTACCTATTATAATTTACAACTCCCTGACAATGGTTCCAATATGTTGGTGCAATTATATGTCCAATAAATTGAAATCATTTAATATGTTAATCCGGTTTCGTAATCAATAGAATTGATGTATTGTATGTACCTATAACAAATAACTTTCTATGTCTGTTGAGTATAGTCTATGTAAGAAAACATTTTTGAAACAAAATACCTTGTTTCACGCCTTTCAAATAACACTCCACACACACACAATTCAAAATTCAGAAAGCAAAACTGATCAACAAACATATAATCTAGAATTATTGTTCAGGGGATGTATCTGTTCATTGTTGGTTGATGAAATATAAAGATGAAATATGATTCTATCTCCTGGGACAACCACACAAACACCAATTAACACTGTGGAAACTTAATCAAGCTTAAAAGAATTACCAGGAAGGGTAAAACACTCCATTATAAGTGCATGTATGGTTGGAGATGGAGGTATTAATTGTGCCTCTCTATGCAAAGTGTAATCAAATCAATTCTAGGAAAGAAGGCTAAGGATGGTGGAATTCTCCATTACAGACTAATGTATGGTGAAAGATGGAGATCCAACCTGTCTTTAAATTTGTATAATGAAAACAAACACTACAACATTTGTCTAGACAAAACACTAAAGAACTTAAATTGAATAATTGTTCTCGCATACTCATAGAAAGATGTCAAATAATTACTCATAAATCATGACACTCAGAGATATCACATTAAACACACAACTCTCTCTTACTAAAAATTACCACACATCCATGTGACCTTCTATGAAATGCATCATTGAAACATAACAGAGAAGGAATTAAATGTTGTAATCAAAACATGAAATTACTCTATTCACACACACAAAAAAACAGAATCATATTCACAATTAATTACAAATATACTTATCGTAACAACAAGACATCTCTTAAGAAAATATTATAGTAGAGAAGATGTAAACGTAGACATATAATCCATAAACAAAAATTATAACATTAATTCATAAAAATGGAGGTACAATCCACAGTCATTCCAGAACCAAACTTTCAACATAACTTTGCTTTATTGTATCTCTCTATATCCTATCATCTACAAGGATCTCTCTCTTTAAAGAGAAGAAGTCGTTACAATCCTAGATTGAAGATAACATCAAATATTTGTATAATTATTACAATTGGATGATACATCGATTTTTAAGGAAACGATTTCATCCTCATGGCACGAAGTTCATGAGTGATGAAATGTATTGTGACCTCCGATGAACAGAGAATGTTCGAACCAAAAAATGACTTGGACTCATCAAGAGAAATCTCGTTCCAACAGCCAAGCCTGGGAATTCAAAACAGGTATCGAACGCACACAACTGCATAACTTGGCAACGCACTCACACAATCATAGAAATTGGTATCGGACGAGCGTAACAATCGATACCAGACACACACATGCATACAATTCAGTACCTGATGAGCGTAACAATCGGTATCGGACAATCTCAGCAATAGGAACTATTTTCATGAAATCTACTCGAACCATCAAAACTAATTATAAAGTTCTTGAACATAAAATATTCAATCCTAATTATTAATAAATCACCATAAATTATGATTAAACATCAGTTACCTCATAGTTATGCAATAATTGTTTAAAGGGCATGTCTGATGAGGAAAATAGGCAGAAAGTGCATCCGTATTAGGAAAAATTGGTCGGGATATGGGAAAGATAAGGAAATTGGAGGTGAAAAATAGGAGGCTCAAAAAGAATGAATCTATCAATCATCATTTTTCAATCATCAATCAAGATTCAAAAAAGTGAAGAAGAACTCAAAAAGACATTTGATGCACAAACATGTTGTGCAACTGTCAAATCATCCACCTGTGCATTTAATGATTATTGAGGAAGGTTTTATTTGTTTTTTGGGTTCAAATTAAGTTCAATTTTTATATTAAATCCATTAAACATAAATCCCACAAATATTCCCTTGCAAAACCCTCAATTTCAATCACACTATGCACAGGATGCAAGGCATGTTGCGCAAATGACAGTTTTAGTGGTCAACTTCAAGATCTCTTTTTGAACAAATGGAGAGGATTTTTGAAAAACCCAAAGAGTTTTTTGTGAAGAACGAACCCAATAAAAAAAAATATATCATATTTGAAACAGGTGTCATATTTCAAGATATTTGAAGGAATATTTACAACCCATTTTTCCATATTTAAGCATTTAATGATTTCCTGTTTTAGTCATCATCTTTGGGTGCATATTTCAAGAAGTTGGAGAGGAATTTTTAAAACTTAAAAGAGGTTTGTTTCAATAAAATACGCAATAACAAAAACCTCTCTCATGTTTTTCACAACTATCGTGGTTTAGAGGATATGCAATGATATTTGAGGCCTATTTTCTAGAATTTCTCCAAGCCAAATTTTCCATAGGTTACTATTGCACAACTAAAGTGGATGTGTGGGATCTTCCCTCACGTATTGCCATCTTCTCCCTACCCTTTGGTTGTCCTTAAAACCACTCCAAAACCATAAAATCAATCTAATGAAAACACTACCTATTACCATTTACAACTGCCCGACAACGGTTCCAAAATGTTGGTGCAATTATATGTTCAATAAATTGAAATCATTTAATATGTCAATCTGGTTTCATAATCAATAGAGTTGATGTATTGTATGTAATGATAACAGATAATTTTCTATGTCTTTTGAGTATATTTTATGTAATAAAACACTTTCGAAACCAAATACTTTGTTTCACACCTTTCAAATAACACTCCACACACACAATTCAAAATTCAGAAAGCAAAACTGATCAAAAAACATATAATCTAGATTTCTTGCTCAGGGGATGGATCTATTCATTGTTGGCTCATGAAATACAAATATGAACTATGATTCCATCTCCTAGGACAACCACACAAACAACAATTAACACTCTGGTAACTTAATCAAGATTAAAAGATTTACCAGGCATGGTAAAACACTCCATTATAAGTGCAAGTATGGTGAGAGATGGAGGTCTTAATTGTTCCTGTGTATGCAAAGTGTAACCTAATAAATTCTGGGAAAGAAAGATAAGGATGGTATAATAATAAATTACAATATCATGTATGGTGAAAGATGGAGATCCAACCTGTCTTTATATTTGTATAATGAAAACAAACACTACAACATTTATCTAGATAAAACACTAAATCACTTAAATTGAATAAGTGTTCTCGCATACTCACACAAAGATGTCAAATCATTACTTAGAAATCATGACACTCAAAGATCTAACATTACACACACAACTCTCTCTTACTCAAAATTACCACACATCCATGTGACCTGCTACAAAATGCATCACTGAAACATAACAAAGAAGGAATCAAATGTTGTAATCAAAACATGAAATTACTCTATTCACACACAAAAAATCATAATCATATTCACAATTAATTACAAAGAGACTTACAATATTTAGTTTGGTGGGCCCTTGTCGTACCAACAAGGAATCCCTTAAGAAAATCTTACAGTAGAGAATATGTAAACGTAGACATATAATCCATAAACAAAAATTATATCATTACTTCATAAAAATGGAGGTACAATCCACAGTCATTCTAGAAACAAAATTACAACATAATTGTGTTGTATTTTATCTCTCTATATCGTATCATCTACAAGGCTCTCTCTCTTTAAAGAGAAACAACCAATACAATCCAAGTCTGAAGATAACATCAAATATTTGTATAATTATTACAATTGGATGATACATCGATTTTTAAGGAAACGATTTCATCCTCATGACACGAAGTGCATGAGTGATGAAATGTATCTTGACCTCCAATGAATAGAGAATGTTTGAACCAACAAATTCCTTGGACTCATCGAGAAAAATATCGTTCCAATATCCAAGCCTAGGAATTTGGAACAGGTATCGAGCATGCACAGTTGCATACATTGGTACCATATGCACACAGTCATACAAGTTGGAACTAGACAAGCGTTACAATTGGTACCGGACGCACACATGCATACAAGTCGGTACTAGATGAGTATAACAATCGGTACCAGACGATCTCAGGAACGGGTACATAATGATCTCAACAATAGGTATCGAATGATATCAACAATGAGCACCGTACGATCTCAGCAACAGGAACTGTTGTCATGAAGTCTTCTTGAACCATCCAAAGTAATTAGAAAGTTCTTGAACATCAAATATTCAATCTTAATTATTAATAAATCACCATAATTTATGATTAAACATCAATTACCTAATAGGTATGCAATAATTGTTTAAAGGGCATGTCTAATGAGGAAAATAGGAAGAAATTGCATCGGTATTAGGAAAAATTGGTCTGGATATGGGCAAGATAAGGAAATTGGAGGTGACAAAAAGGAGGTTCAACATTTCCCCCATGCCAAAGTCATTGCATGACCTCATGCAAAAATATTGAGTCAGTCTTCAAAATTTCAAAGCTGGTGTTGTTCCTCTACCTTTCTTGAACATTA
Source organism: Picea engelmannii (assembly GCA_009831015.1). NCBI lineage: Eukaryota > Viridiplantae > Streptophyta > Pinopsida > Pinales > Pinaceae > Picea > Picea engelmannii. The sequence continues at coordinate 161,309 of ML783907.1, read as the reverse complement.
GCTGCCTATTTTTAAGATATCCATCCCTGAAGCCTCATCCTTGAACTCCCTATTAATGACTCGTGTATATTGTACTAGGCACAAAAATTTGTTCATCTTGGCAAAGACCTCATCAAGCTCTCCCTATAGTCTAGAGTTATTCTCCTTTAGTTGTGTGTTCTCTTTCTTGATACTGTTATCCAACACTTTATACTCCTATATTTCTTTCTTCAACTCTCCATTATGTTTTGTAAGCTTTTTAACTTTTAATTCCAACTAATGTTTGGTTAGAGAACTGATTGGTTCATGTGTTGCTTTCTCTGTTATCTCTTCCCTGGCTTCAACTTCTCTCCTTAAGTTATTTAGTGTTTATGTCACTAATTCCTTTGGTTCAATAATAGTCGCCACATACATCTCTTCTTGCTATGGTGAAGTTAGAATGTCCACTGGATATTCTGCAAAATAAGGGACATGAAGAACTGGCCCCTACTTAACCATACTCTGGATGGTTCTTCGTCCTAGACCTGGGAATTCCTCGGGTGTGCTAACAATAACAAACATTTCCTCTTTAAAAAATCTCCTCCTTTTTGTTTTAGGCTCAGAATTAGGTACTTGACTTTAATTGTCCCATGCCTTCTTCATTTTTCCTCTAGAGGGATTAGGTGGGGAGACTGGCATTTTTTCTATTTTTGCACTCCTTGTCTTTCTACTAGGGGGCTTGGATGTAGGGGATGGAACTTGATCCTCTTTTGTACTCCTGGTATTCATACTAGAGGATTGTGCTATAGTACTCCCTTCATTGACTCTGAATTTCCTCTTGCTTTTGACTCTCAATTCATGAGTCTTTTCTGTTTTTCCACCTTTTTCTTTAGGCACTTTAACAATCACTTCTGGAGTATTCTCTGCAATTTCCAAAACTTGTTCCTAAGGTATTTCAACAACTCCTTCTGGAATACTTTCTGTAATTTCCCCAGCCTACTCGTGAGGTACTTCAAAAATTACCTCGAGGATAGTGTCTACAACCTTCCCAACATCACTCCTAGACCTTTGTTTCTTCCTCTTTCTCGCACTGATTTGTGTTTTACGTTTTGTGGACAGGTCTGGTCGAGTTTTCTTTATTTTGGATGATTGTGCCACCGTAGGTGCAGGCTGTTCTTATAAAACTATTTTCTTCCCTTTGTCTGGAATTTACTTACAGATTGTGGTGAGTTAGGGCCCACGGGATCGATTTTATTACTAAATTTATGTCCTTTCTTTTTGTTATATCCTTTCTACCTATCTCACCCTTTACTATGTTCCCCTGCTACACTCCCTTATATAGACTTAGAAGGCTCATGAGAAAAGTTTTATGTGAGGAATTTCTTCCAACTACTGTCTCGTTTTATTAGTTCATGGTCAACCAAGAGTTTCATCAACCCATGGTAGTAAAGACTAGTTTCGGGTTTCTTGGATGTAGACTTAACACCCCTCACCATATTTTTCATACTCATCCACAGGAAATGAGGAAATTCTATGTGTGGGCCTCCTTAAAAATGCAATAAAAGCCTTAAATGGTAAAGAAAGGTTATTGCATACCTCCCTTCGCAAGTTAAAAATTTATGTAAGAAGACAAGAATTATACAATATTCCTCTTTGATCCAGCCTCTAGAGATACCTTTCATCCAATCTGAATCCAGGTTCTTCGGTTTCAAAAAATTATGATAGATTCCCTTGTCCATGATGATGCCTTTGAAATATTTATTTCCAGTGGAAGGTAACTTGGTCGCCTTTGTTATCGTAGCTTCGTTAATTTTTAGTTTTAGGTCCCCCAACTGGATGCTCTCTCCATCATAAATCTAGACGAAGGCACGAGATACCCCCTCATGATGTCCTCTAAATTTTTCTAAGAAGGGAACCTAGCCATCCTTTTCAAATTTTTCTTTGCAAGCTTGATACTCCTCTGTTTCTCTGTACAGATGAAACATTGGTTTGTGCTTGTCAACCCCCATGCCATCTTAAAGACGGATTTTAAAACAAGTATGGGTAACAAAATTTAGGTAGGTGTTTGGTACTGGACGTAAAATTATGAGAACGGGGTGATGGAGGTAGAGTAACGAGATAGTAGGAGAGAATCAATTGGTGTATAACAGAAAAATGGTTAATTAACGCTTGTTTGAATGGCGAAGCCATCCATGAGAGCGTACATAATGAAAACGAGAGGACAACGATCAATTCTTTGAAATGATAGTGAGGTAAGGAAGTATTCATAAATCATGCCTAAGGATCGTGTTCACAAATAAGGTGAATATCATACCCACAAGTAGCGTCACATCCCACTCCTACTAGTTTCCACAATGATTACGACGAATGCGGGTGATGTGACCAAAACTCACCATTGGGTAGAATTCAACGTCATAAGTTTAAACAACATTATTTCATAGGAAGTGGTATAATCATAGTTTTGTCATCATAGAGATGATAATTGTTTACAAGATATGCCAAACTAGACGATCACCTTCTAAAGAGATCTGTGTACATTATCATTGATTTTGAAACAAGTGGAATCATGAAGAACTTCAGAAAATAATGATATGGAGGTTCAGTGACTCAAAATAACAAGGGAATATGAGGGTAATGTTATAGTGGGAAAACCCCCCTACGGAATACACTAGGGTTCTAAAGTGAAAGTAGAGCTAACAATCTAAAGTCTCCTACTTTTAACAACTATCTCGTCAACACCCCACATTCATGCATAAAGTAAAAAGTATAGGGATCTAGTAGTCTTAACTTAAACTCTGCATCTGGTGTCGATCCCTATGCATTCAGTCGCTTCTCGACTGCAAATCGCCTCCCAAGGCTGTCTTGCATTCACCAAAAGACAAACAAGAAGCTACGAACATGCATTCTATATATGAATTAATGGATTAGATGTCATAACAAAATGTAAATCAAACATGAATATTGAACACATCATATGGCAGGACGGAAAAAGTACTTCTTTATATTAATATCACAGAGTTAGTTACAAAATGAGATCAGTGAATGCTCCTCGAACCCGGTCCTGGGATCCTCTTCACCAAGCTCTAACTAATTCCATGTATCCTTATTCTCTCACACTTCACTCTAGAGAATGGGCATAGGTTTACGGATGAGGAAAAATGCAATAATAGGGAATTATGGCTCAAAACTCACAATGTGGCTACAAATTCTTGGGGCAAGGGGGAAAAGAAAAATGGGCAGAGTTTCAATTTTTCTATGTTTCTCCTTGGAATGAGACTCCAACACCTCTTTTTATATGACAAAAACATGGTTATTCAGTTGGGTGACGGGCTATAGGTGGTCAATTGGTTGGGAAACTACCCAATAGTCCGTAATCTCAATGAATCCCTTGCAACTTTTTATTTTTTGCAACTTTTGTGCATATATGTGGGTTGTAATAGTGCAACTACCATATGCACGCGGGAAGTAGTGGCACAACTAGTGTACATACATGGGCAATATTGGTGCAGGGTGCGTACATCTCCAAAATTTGTTTTTTTAATAAGAGTTGTTTTGTATTGGCTTGGAAAAAATAGTAAGTAAGCTGGCCTGATGCCAGGTCTACATGTGTGGTGCAATTTAGGGTTATAATAGGTAACCATATGTAAAATGAAAAATTCATGTGATTCTTAATAAAAAGGAAGACGCATTGAGTCCATACCTCTATTACCTAGAATGCATTCGAACCATTAAATAAATATCAAATGTAGAGCAATGTTACCTAAATCCCCTCATCAATATCGGAGCACAAATTTAGTACCGGATCATTACAACACTATCATTTTAGTAAGAGACCAGTATAGAGGATTTTTCAGTACCGAACCAATGTAGAGAGTCAGTTTAGTACCGGACCAATGCAGAGAGATTTTTCAGTACCGGACCAATACAAAGAGACTTTTCAGTACCATACCAACATAGAGAATTGGTTTAGTACCAGACCAACGCAAAAAGGTTTTTCAGTATCGGGCCAACACAGAGAGACTTTTCCAGTACCAGATGAACACATAGAATCGATTTAGTATTGGACCAACGCAAAGAGATTTTTCAGTATTGGACCAACACATAGAGACTTTTATAGTACCATATGAACACATAAAATCGATTTAGTACAAGACCAACGCAAAGAGATTTTTTAGCAACAGACCAACACATAGAGACTTTTCCAGTACCAGATGAACTTTGGAAAAGTACCTGCAATCTTGTTGGTTTGTTCTTCCTATCTAAGCATGTTCTGAGGTTCAAGAAGAAGTAGAGGTTGGTACTCACTAATGTTGTATATGGATATGTTCCTCTGAATGAATCATGTTGAAAATTTATAAACAACACACTAGTACAGGAAAATCAAAATGACTTAGAATGAAATTTTGAAAATGCAGCAGAAGTATCATAAAATGAGGAAAAAGATCCAATGATTCAACTCCAAGATTTTTAACAAGAAGGAAACTATAGTTGGACATCCTCTTATAGAGGTGCATAAACCTCCTCTTTTTGGAACCAGAAAAACCATTGCTTTTGTTGCCACTTCCATTTTATTGGAAACAAGAACCTAAATATTATTGTCCTGTGGATTTTTCTTGAGACCAAATCAGTTAATGCTCGTCGGTGTTTTCAATATTTAGGATTCTGAAAAACTTAAAGAAAACTCCTTATACTTTCCTATGGATTTTTTTCGAGCCCAGGTCAGCTAATGCTCGTTGGCGTTTTCAATTTTTAGGACTCTGAAAATCTTAAAGAAAACTCTTTATACTGTCCTATGAATTTTTCTTGAGCCCAGATCAATTAATGCTCGCTAGTGTTTTCAATTTTTAGGAGTCTTAAAAACTTAAAGAAAACTCCATTTGGATCGTTTCCCATGAGTAATCTACCATTTTTGGTAAAGGAATAAACTCATCTATGGCAGATGTCCTCCTTACTACTTATCTACATGAGAACACAATTATCTTATGGCTTTTTTAGTAACACCAAAAATCACTATCTAACGCACACCTATATAAATATATGTACAAAGTTAAATCAAATAACACAACAAAAACTTACAGTGTGTTGACGATTAAGATCATAATGATGAATTCCACCCGCAAAGTATTTCTAAATCCCTTTTATTTAAACTATGCTAATAATATAATACTAGTAGGTGGGACCCCCTTGTAGACTAGAGGTGCAAGGATAGACATATTATAAATGTTTTTCTTTTATTTGTGATGCTTCCTACATAGTCCTACATTTTTTATGATGCGGTCTTGGTTTCATTTGACATGATAACAGGTGGATGAAGCATTTTTTGTGGAATGCTTTTTGTGATCCAAAACATTTTTATGGTTATGAGGAGCATGTTATTTATAGTTTCTATGATTTAACCATGTCACTAATGCTTATGATCAATTACCTAGCCACATATATGCAAGAGATATTTTAATGGTAGCATGATCAAAAAAAGAAAAAAAAAACTTATGAAAAGATCCTAAAGGGAAAGAATGTATATGTTTGAGCTATGATAAAGGATTATATGAAAATTTGAATGGAAACATTAAAGGATATTAGTGTTAGTCTTAAATATTATGTTATTTTTGGTAAGTGGGCTATGATAATTTCATTAGATTTGACTGGGGTGCATATAGCATTTCAATATGTATTAAGGCATGGAGTTATGGCAAGAGTTAACGTGTAAATGATATTGGGTGGCGCACTATGCAATGGATGTCATCGCAGATTTCACAATGGTTTGGAATTAAATACATCGTTTAATTGATTGGTGAATTTAATGCTTGTTGGGTTGTCTTGTACTTGAAATTGAATAGGCCAGGCGATGGAAACAACGTGAATTTACTGCACGTCACTCCATACTCCCCCTATCGGTCATCACCCTAGTATTGCTCCTTTATTGCATTTTTAGATCTATTAGTTGTGTTTGACAACACAGGTATTCCAATAGAGGAAAAACACCTTCAGTAACCACTCACATAACCAGATCAAAGATCAACATGCTGATGTTTTCACATGGTAAAACCCCTATGGGAAAACATCCATGACCCTAGACAACGTGACCACTTGGAGCAATTTATTAATGAAAAAGAAAAAGATTACAGAGATATTTTACAATAGAGTTTCTCACAATCGATCATTGGAAAATGACCCTCCATGCTCTTTAAATAGATATCATGGACCAATAGGGTGTTAAGCCATGGATCAATGGTCGTTAAGATCGATAAGAGTATGAACCGTTGGATCAATCTATGTCAGGAACATATCATGACCATCAGCTTTCCTAACTACAAATGCATACTGATGCATACTAAAGAAACACACTAAGAAACACACTTTTACCTAACGACAAGTTATACCAAGTAGATCTTAACTAACTACTAAGTGTCTAAATATACTAACATCCCCCCTTAAGAAAAACTTGGGATAGGATTGAAGGATTTACAATGTTGACACAATAGGAGAAGGAAGGAGGCATTAGATCCTATCCCCCCTTAATGACAACTTCATGAACTCCTAACATAGATTGAAGTTTGGAAAACTTCACTTCTGTAAGAGACTTTGTGAAAATGTCTGCAACTTGATCTTCTGTAGGGAAAAAGAGCACTTCAATAACTTTATCATGATTGAGTTTCCTGATGAAGTGCATGTGTAGCTCGATGTGATTACTGCATTGATGTTGAATGGGGTATTTGGCAAGCTTGATGGAACTCTGATTGTCACACCAAAGGCTGGTCATATGTTGCTTCTCAAATCCAAACTCTGAAAGGATCTATCGAAGCCACAAGGCTTCTTGACTTGCATTTACCGCTGCTTGGTACTCTTCTTCTTTTGAAGAAAGTGCAATAGCCTGTTGTTTCTTAAAGACCCAAGTGGCAGGTCCTGAAACAAGGTTGAAAACATAACCTACAGTAGAATTCCGATCATTAGGATCATCGACCCAATCTGAATCAGTGAAACCAACCAATAAAGGAGTCCCCCCTGAACTGTAATGTATCCTGAAATGAACTGTACCACAGACATAAAGAAGTATCATTTTTGCTTATTTCTAATGGCTTTCATGAGGTGTTTTCATATACCGGGAAACAAGACCAACAACAAAGGAAATACTTGACTTGTTCTTGAGAAATCAAACTACAGTCATTCTTGTATAATCATCAACTAATAACATAAAGTATCTCTCACCTTTTAAGCCCTTTATTGTAGTTGGTCCAACTAGATCAGTATGCACAATTTCCAGTGGTCTTGTTGTTGAATATTCCTTTGATTTGAACCTGGTCTTTGTTTTCTTTCCTTGTTGACAATTCTTACATAAAGTGTTGGTTCGTTTCGTGATCTGGGGCATTTCTCTGACTGCTTCTCTTTTGTTGAATTTGACAAGGTTATCAAAATGCATGTGACCCATTCTTATGTGCCATAGCCAACTTTCATCTTCCTTTCCTAGACAACACTTTTCATTTCCAATTTCACTTAACACATATATGTTGTTTGAAGTTCTTGCACCTGTACCGACCAATTTCCCTGAGCCTTCTCTTCTTATCTCACACTTTTTTGAATCGAAAGTAAATTTATGACCATGGTCACACATTTTACTCACACTTAGAAGATTATGTTTCATATCTTCTACCAGTAGAACATTTTGTTCCTTTTTATTCTTGTTCCCAATTCGAACTGTGTCTTCTCCTCCAATGATTTTGGCTGAAATATCATTTCAGAAGGAGACTAATCCATTTCTTTTCGTTCACAATGTAATAAATTTGTCTCTATCACCCGTCATGTGTTTTGAAAACCCACTGTCAACATACCAACTGTGTTTCTTCTGCTTAGATTGTAGAGAGGTTGTGCATTCTTCATTGCTATACTGATATTTCTTTCTTATCCATGTCATTTTCTGAGGTTCTTGTCCGTGACTGTTTTTATTCTATTAAGGTTCTTTAGGAGGGATTGTCATTCTACAATTTTTGGTCATGTGTCCAAAATTGTTACATTTGTAAAATTCCACTTCAATTCTCAAAGATTCAAACCTGTTGTAACTTATTCTTTGTGTTTCACTAGGTCTTCTTGAGTAACCCCTTTATGTATGACTCTCAAAGTTCTTATTGTTCATGTTGTTAGCTCTGCAATTCACAACTTTATGTCCAAAGTTATTACATGCATAACATAAACCAAAAAATATAGTTTGATACCT